>JAZGTI010002686.1:11967-34951 GCA_036877585.1 Botia kubotai | reverse complement strand
TGAACTGCGGCTTACCTTTTGTGATAAATACAGAGGCACGGCAGTCTAGCGATGGTGTCTCCTTGCTGAAGTTCCTCAAGACATATCACGCATTCACCCGCGTCTTTTGACAACACGTCATCTACAAACAAACACAAACGTGTGCTCAGACTCACGGCGGGCACAAAACACATACAGCTTCTCACATCACCGCAGGCGGTTATAAAACGTATATAACCCTCTTATTATAAACGTATAAATATCACGTAAGCAGCTTCAAATGAATGAATCGAATGAATCGCATATGCAGAAAACAAAAACATGTTACGTCATCAAACTGATACGTCATCAATCTGTAATATTGATATAATTCAATCAGCAACATGTTACAGTGTGTTACATATGTGATGTATGTCTGTCTGGGATGTATGTCATTTAAACGCAGTGTGACTTGTTATCCAGCAGGGGGCGGTTGTGAGTACACAATGCTAAGGCATTCAAATACTGTACATTCTCTACTGTGTCACCCTCAGTAGACTGCGGTTGGTTAAATAAAGTAGTTTAGATAACCAGTAGTTAAGGATAGTTAGTCATGCTGCCGGGTGTTTGTAGTAGAGAGAGTAGGCGTGAAATCATTTGCTAACTGCTAGAGGTTTAATGACTCAAACACACACACAGATTTAGTCCTCACCAGTACAGCCAAACCAATACAAACACTAATGCTACAATCTCTGCATCAGTGTTTATGTTTCCAGTCAAAGTTCTTTGTTACGTTTTCACAGGAAATGTGTCAGAAAGCAAAATGGGCCACATCCTCTTCAGGAATGTACAGCTTCCCCTGGAAACACCAGTATGTGTGTGTGTGTGTGTGTGTGTGTGTGTGTGTGTATCTGTCTGTCTGTCTGTGTGTGTCTCTCTGTCTGTGTCTTTCTCTCTCTCTCTGTCTGTCTGTGTCTCTGTGTGTGTGTGTGTGTCTGTCTGTGTGTCTCTCTCTCTGTCTGTCTGTCTGTCTGCGTGTGGCACATACTGACAGAATAATTGAAGGACGAGTTTGTGTGCACCTATCAGACGGTCTAAAATATGTGTCACATTTCATTTGTGCTGTTTACTCTTTCTGTAATGCTGTAATAGAGACTTTGAGGGTTAATTATATAAAAATTCATGTATACACTCATGTATTTTGGTCTCAAGTTAGTTTCAATGGAGCAATTTGTTTTATTTTGAAATTGTTTTATTTAAAATTGTTTCTAACACTTTCTAACACTCTTTTTAGCACCATACGCTAAAAAAACAAAACTAAATTAAAGTCATCAGGTTGATCTCTGGAGGGGTCCAAGTTTACATGATGGAAAACAATCTTTTTATGTGGATGGCACATACATAGCAGAGAGAGATGTGGTTTTAACAGGAAGAAAACAACACAGGTGGAAGGAAAGATGAGCGGCGCAGAGGAAATCAGGAGAGGAAGAAAGCAATGAATCAAGAGCAGAAGGAAAACATATGATTCAAATACAAAGCAGCTCAGCTGAGCCGACACAAACAAGCCCCACATTCAACCCTTATTTAAAATCCTCGCGTGCCACTCTGGTTATCCAGACGGCGGCCCTCGCAAACATCCCTGGACAACAGCAGGTCACAGTTAAGAGGAGTTGTGTTAGTTAACAGGACTGGACAGGTGTGTCTGTGTCACCTGGTGTAAAATTCCAGGTTTTTACCACTTAATGGCTAGAAATGATTAGACCCCAGAAATGATTATTTTAATACCCTGATAGGAGTTTTGAGTGTGTGTGTGTGTGTGTGTGAGTTGTGTGTGCTGACCAGCGTGTCTGTTTCAAGCCTGCAAGGTGTATGATGATATTTTAATAACTGCTCTCAGACAGGAGAGTGGTGGAGGGAGAGAGAGAAACAGGAGAATGTGGGAGGTCAGAATAACTCGTCTGCTACACACGTTTGTTTGTCGATGCCGTAAACAAAACATTTTGATTCAAATTGGACTCAAACAGAATCGATTTCCCTTAATTTCCCTTTAATTTCTCTTGTAATTAATAAACAGAAGAAACAGAGAAAATTCAGTTGTATATATGTCTACACACTCACACACACATTATATACACACACACACACACACACACATATATATATATATATATATTGTGTATGTAAGTGTGTATACTGCTAGATTTTAGCCCCATACAAATATATATTATCAAATCACTGGAGTTATTTGTCCGTCTACATCAATACAAACTGGGTTCAACAGAAAACGGACAGTCGGTGGGGACAAACGGACTGCAGAGTTTACACACTGTATTCACACGCGACGGTTTTTACAGTAACCAGATCTGCTGATGTGTGACTTTCACTGGCCTCGCCTCACAATGGAACAGAGTGCATTGTGGGAAATAAGATTAGCTATAGTGTGTTCTGATGTTTCAGCTGGGTAACTAACTTTAAAACAAGAGAAATACACTTATAAAAACATGGAAAAATGTCAATATTTTAACATCTGACCCAGCTAACTGGGAATGTTGGCTATGTTCTCTAAAACATTCTCTCACAATTCTCTCTGTTATCCAAAACGTTCTTGCAGTAACGTTAATTGAATGTTTTTAATGTTATATATCAAATATATTAAAACGTTATTCTGAAGTTGTTTACTTTTAAGTTAACCAGCACACTTCAGATAAGCGTGTGTGTGTGTGTCATGGCAGGTCCCCTTCAGCTCAAGCTGAGTTCGACAGCTGTCTTTCAGTCAGTTAGCCGACCTCTCTTCACCTCACAGCTGATACAGACAGACTTACGCGTGTCAGCCGCTACAACTGTGGCGCGTGCTAACAACCTGTGACGCTGCACCAGACTGGCTAATCCAAAAGCTCAAGCTGCTGTCAGTGTGTTGGCATCAGCTCAACACACTGGAAGTGTATGTTAAGTCTTACTGTACATTGTCCCTCTAAATATACGACGTCTTAATGTTTCAATCAATAAATAATGGACATAAGATATTGTGTTTGGTTAAAAGTATTTGATTATGTGAGAAGCAAACAGATAAAACACATGTAGCTGAAACTAACACAGTGTAGGAAACTGTGTTGTCACGACAGGAAAACGCACAATTCAGTGGTCATTATAAAAAAAACATTGGCCACAATTGACCAATCAGATTCAAGTATTTTAAAGAGCCGTGTAGTCATACCAATAAAGGATCATGCAAATGTATCAAACCCAATTAATAAAATGCATCCAAAAATGACATTACCTTACACTTCGAATGTATTTAGAAATATGATGCGATACGAATGTATTCCACCAATATTAGCAGTGCTGTAATGTAAACCTGGCATGAATATAAATCAGTGCAGGAATATTAAAACAAAAAGCGGATTGCTGGCAGCCGCTGGATTGCCTGAAACAGCAGGTGAGAGAGAAAGCGAGCGAGAAGCAGAAGCGATGCCTGACTGAATACAGTGACGCGCTTGATTCCCACTTTAAACAGAAAGTACGAGGGTGGAGGGTCGTCTGGAGTTCACCGACACTTTTCAGCACGGAAACGGAGAAAAGAGACAAACCACGACACAAAGGACGAGAGGACGAAAGGAGGAAAGATGGAGGAGGCAAACAGACGGCGGCACGCTGATAAAACACCAAAATATGCCAAAAAATAACGATTTGAATGTGAGGGAAAATGGGCGGGGCACGTGAAGGCGGGGCTTACCGTTGTAGGAGAGGCGTGGCTTGCTCAGACACATGATGAAATGGACTTCCATCTCATTGGATGCCACTGATTTGGAGCATACAGGACATTTAAATCCTGGGGGAGAAAGAGAAAACTCGTCAGAACCAACAAATGACAGGAAACAAGCAAGCAGCGATTCACACACAGCAATGCTGTCATGCAGATGACTGACAATCCCATAATCCTTTGCACCATATGTTTCAGCCTGTCATTAACAATAAATCAGACAAGTGTTTAACTCGTATTTTACTGTGTATTAAGCATTATTATGAATATTATTAAAGATTCTGTGCATACTAGATATATCAAAACATGCAGGGAAAAGCACTAATCCTGTGACAACCATGTGACCGAGCATAACCAATCAGACACTGCTAAATGAATTCATCTCCACAAGAGATTTGAGAACTTGCCACATCAGCACGGCTATATAGAGATGTAGATATATGGGTTAGTGAAGCTGGAGAAGGTACAGCTGTGGTTTTGACATCTTACATAAGGGCCATTTCTAGCTGAAGAAAACAAAGCAAATTACAGTCCTGCACAACTAACAATTTTAGTGTGTAAGAACGTTTCCCTAACGTTTCCATCAAGTAAGTTCACTTAATTACTTTAAATGTTCTCGAAACGTTCAAAACATCCTGTTTATTTTAGACGTTATGCAACCTTTATTAATTCAATTTCAATAATTCAATAATTTAATATTAATTCAAATATAACATTTTTAAGAATAAAGTTTTTGATATATCTGATACGTAACGTTAAAAAGATCTACTAACGTTACTGCAAGAATGTTTATTGATAACTTTAAAGGAACCTTTAGAGGACGTTAGCCAATGTTTCGAGAATTGACGGAAACAATGCTTTAAAAATGAAGCTTCTGTCATTATATACTCACATGTACGCAAAAGCTTATCTTGCTGTTTTGTTACAGTGGAACACACGAATATGTTTGATCATTACGCGACTCTTTTCTATAAAGAAATGCTAAAACTGCTCATGAGTTTGCAGTGACACGAGCGTGACATAAGAAAATAACAGAATTGTATTTTTGGCTAAAGAGTTCCTTTTAAAAGCAGTGACAGAAAGAGAGACACACAAAAACAGACCGACAGATTACAAAATGCATATTTAACAAAACAAACGAAATAAATCTTGGGACGAAGACCCAAGGTTCGATATGCTCCACCCCCTTCACACAGTGCAGCCCTCGCTTAGCACAAACCCCAACTTCTAAAACACCCCCCCTGGAACCCACAATGATAGCTGACCCAGTTTCCCTTAGGCTGCTATTTTGAGGTATTCCTTTGGGGTAGATGGAAAGACAGAGAGAGAGAGAGAGAGAGAGAGAGAGAGGAAGGAAATAAAAAGTGAGAAGGATAATGGAGGTGTGCAAATCTCTGACAGGGATGTCACATCTCTTAAGAGGTGTGATTCACTGGATCAAAGCTACTACAGGAGGGCCAGAGGGTTCGAGTCACACAGGGCCGACTGTCTTCCCTACAACCAGCCTTCACATAATGACTAACTGATCAGTTAATTAAGGCTTAAACTTGTTTGTTAATGACCTCCTCTAACCTCGTCTCTGTGGTTTGAGTCTTCATTTCTTACGAAGTATATCTCAAGGATAAAAAGCATAATGCATAAACGTGCAATTAAAGCAAAATTATAGGTTACTTAAAATCAAAATTAAATAAGTCATGCAACGGGCTGAGATTTACTCATAATCTTATAAATAATCTGATTACTTTCCACTGGTCTGTTAACTACGTAGATGACTGAATCATTCAGACCCGTTTTGTCAACTGGATTAAACATTTCATTAAAAGATCTGCCTCAAAAGAGTAATTTACAGTAATTAATGACTTCAAATGTATCACATGGTTTCAGAAGATACCTAGAATTGAAACAGGTGCTATGAACATAATGCAACAAGAACTTTTGTGATCACCAAATAACCATTAAAGCTAACTGAAAAACCAGTATGATAAACGGTTATGACAGACTTGATAAGTCATCGCTAAATCAAATAAGATTCAGTGAACCACTGATGAAACTGTATTGTGAGAATTTATAGCTATATTATTTTCAACTTTTATTTATAAATACCTTGTGTGTATGGACCACTGCAAAATTTTAAAAAAGCCTCTCGTCTTCCGAGCTGACGTGCTGCTCGAGCGGAGTCGACCGCTCCGTCTGATCGCCATTCATGTTTGATAATAACTCCACATGTATTTCTTGCTCTGTTACTCACGGCTGAAAATGAAGAAGTCAAAAACTTAAACGCTCATGTCAGTTCTGCTATAAAAACTCCCGAGACTCACCGACAGTGTTGCCAAATTCTATCGTCTCTTAGAAATGATTATAAACTTGGGGTCTGATTCAGCAAATCAAGGCTGAGAATTGTATACAAAAAGAACAGCATGTTAAACCGTTCAAAACAAGGCAATGCTAATGAAAATAAAGTGCTATCTTAACGTCTGCCATCCTTATCAAATAAGCAGTGAAGAAGGAAAAAGCGCAAAGCATTGTGGGATACAGCATTCCACACGGTTTGCTCTGGCTGTAATGTGCAGTCAGTCACTCATAACTGCAGCAAAGTAAAGCTGCACAAAGTATTCAGGACCCAGACTTGAACATATGACCACTGAGCCCGACCAATCAGGATCCAGTATTCTAATGCGCCAGGTACTAATGTGTCTCACGTGACAGATTCTGTCATGTCAACACCCACAGAGAAGCATCAGTGTTTCCTAAACAGTATTCAAACAAACCATCGATTAGAACAAGGCCGGTTACAGACAGCAGCGATGCTAATCAATTATCAACACTTCGTAAAACACTCAATAGTTCTGTTGCAAACCTGGTACTTTGCTGGCTACACGGCTAAAAGGGGACGTTCTCAGAACGTTGGCTGAGATTCTCTTAAAGTTCTCTCTAAGCTAGCAAAAACGTTCTTTGGTAGAATGTTTTTTAACGTCATATATGTATATCGAAAATGTTATTCTTAAGTTGTTAGTGGAATGTTTTAAAGACGTTACAAAATTAAAAAAAATGTTTGAATAACGTTCTTATGACCAGGCAAATGTTAATAAAACATCATTTTTAACATTGAACTTAATGGAAACGTTAGGGAAATGTTCTGGGTACGGCCTACACAAACAGCCTTGTCAGGAAACCTCATGAAGTGACTGATTTGGAGCGCTCAACAAAGACAGCAACTCTGCGGCCCACACAAACAGCTTCTCGTGGGAGTCCCGAGTCAGTTGAGTCTGACTAGCTAAGCTTTTTGTGTGATTAGCATAAAAAACAGCACGGACAAACTTTATTTGTACACAGATCTATCACTTTAACTACACTAAACTATTTATTATCAGCCTTTTTCAGTAATGAATAACACAGATTCATTTTCCATATCAGATTTGTTTGGGCACTTAGTTTGCCGCAATGCATTCTGGGAATGTTCTGTGGGTTGAGAGGCGACATAATTATGCAGCAAAAAAACGCAGCCTTCATAGCTAGTTCACAATCTGGCGCATCACAAAACTGCATTGTAGCAACCAACAGCTGACAAATTTTTTGAGACTAGTCACACAGCGTTGTATTAAATCTAGTCTGCATGACTCAGCAGAAAACCTGGAGTTAGGTGCTTAACTAACTGCCCGGATGACAATGACTTCCAGTGAACATTCATTTGTCATAACACATCACAGCTTACCGCAAGATAAATCCATCACTGTACAAAGAACCATTTAAACTTGATGCACGTGCCAGCCTCTTTAATAGAAAATATTGATCAGTATTGATTGATCAGGGGTCGTTACTGTTAACCATCTCTACTACTAAAGTCTGTCCCAATGAGGCACTAGAGAACTTGATGTTTAACAGTGCTGGGGTGTAACTAAACAACTGTAACTATGTGTAACTATTTTACTAGCGTGACAGCAGGATTAAGGGTAGTTAAATGCTGCTGTTTGTCACTATGACTAGTTTAAGTAGTTATGTTGGCAGGAGTCTAACAGAACAGCGAGATGAGGATGTAAATATGATGACACAGCACTGAGAGAGAGAGAGAGAGAGAGAGACATTCCCATTCACTGTTTATTGAGATTGATCTATTCAAAAAACTATAAGACAAATAAAAAGACACAAATGAGTTTGCTGCAGGTACGAATGATTTAAATACAATATGTTGAGCGATGCAGCTCTTTTGGGAGTGTGACTATAACAGAACAAGGACAAATAAACAAATCAATATTGCGCGCTCTTGTCGGTGGAAAACATTGCGTCTGTTTAGTGTCTCGATAAATCTGAATGGAATGTCCAGGAAGCCCATATATGGACCCGCGTTCTAATGACATCAGAACGAACTCTCCTTAGCTCGTTTCAACTTCTTACCTTCAGTCGGAAAAGAACAGCTGTTTCCGTGGCAACGGCAGAAGGAGAGGGAGGTAAATAAATGGAGACGGGGTGTCTGTGTGTGTGTTTATGTGTCTGCATACAAGTGCATGTGGGAGTTTACATGAGTTTATTATCCTGAAGGTGGCGCGATTGATCACGCAAGGATGTGTAAAGCTTGCAAAGGCAAAGGAAGGGATGGCAGGTACAAACACACAACAGCAAAAAGTGAGCAGCACCCTGCAAAGGTCCCTGAGGCGACACACGCGCCCCTGTATTTATCTGTAGCTAGTCGCCACTGTATAAGGGTAAGGTTTGGTCCCCTCTCCATGGAAACAGTTGTCATGGTCTGTCTGCTGGGCTCTGCTAATTGGTCGGACATTTGCATAAGTAGCTCCTACTTCACTGAAGGGCCCGTCAGCTGTCACTCACAGGGGCCGACAGACTCGAAACATGGCACACAGGAAATGTGGGCGACATGGAGGGAACAGTGGCGACAAGCTTGTCACGGCAACAAATGACCTCTTTTAACTTTTTGCATAAACGTGTGTGTCTCTGAATCTGTGTTTGGTGCGTTTTTTGCATCTTGGTGCATGTGTTTGCATGCATCTGTGTCTTTGCATAAACGCATTACACCCTGAGCCAAGAGAGAGAGAGGGCGAGAGAACAGATAGACCAGCGAGACATAGAGAAAGCTGAAATCATTTCGAGAGAGTGACCTATATTCCTGAATCCTGCAGCCAGACAGATCAGAGCAGATGTTTAACAATTCAAACATTCCTGAAAGACTTTCCACCAAACTAGCATCGTAACACTCAATTTGGATTGCGATTAAAGGACGAGCTCACCTAAAACATGACCAAAACAGACCAATATTTAAGTTGGTATGCACTTCCTGTGAGCCGTTCACATCAATGCTTCTAACATAAACTCTCATGAACATACTAAGAAGACCTGGAGCAGATGATTTTAAAGTGACTGACTTATTTTGAAGAGATTAAGTTTCATTTTAACATTTGTTTTTACATTTGTTAATTTCACATTGTTTATGCATTTGGCAGAGGCTTTATAATGACCAATTTTATGACACTTTCGTGGTGTGTTTGCGTCTTTCTATAAGTTTAGAAACTTCCCTTTAATTGTAACATTATGTAAAAAAAACAAACAGCACAATCGTTAGCACTTCTTTCGTGTGCCACTGAAGAAAAAGTCAGACAGGTTTACAATGACATGAGGTGGAGCACATGATAACAGAACTACATTTCGGCTGAACTAATCCTTTAATATAAAGTATTATAAATCATAAAGACTTCAAACGTAAGCACTTAATCCTTTTCTAATGGGTGGGCAATAACGATAATTAATAACGACTATTAATAATGATTAAACACAGCACTTTTATCAGAGCGATTACTTCACTTTTAATCTGCTCACGTGCAGCAAACAGGTGAGAAAATCTCAATGACTCTTAACAGTAAACACAAAACAATGAGTCAACATTAAATCAGCTGAAGGAATCACCCATTTGACTCAGGCCAGCAGAAAGAGCACAGCAAACACCCTAGCAACAGCATAGCAACACCATGGCAACCACTTAGATTTGAAAGAAAGAAATGCTTGCAAGCAAACCAGCCAGTCATTTAAGCTGTTCTTCTGTTTGTTTAGAGAGAATAAACAGAATTAACTGGTAAGATGCTCATTGAACCACGACTCATTTTGCTGTGAATAACACAAGGTAACAATTTTAATACCAGATCAACACAGCTTAAGTTCCTCCTGAAAAAGCCAAACTAACTAAACTGTCAGCGGTCAACGTGTGGTTGTTAACTCAAGCTATTTCTCCATGATCTGACCCCTAAGAATTGATTTGATGTCTTCTGAATGTATTCTGCTTCATACATTAATATTACATATTTTCTCTGACTTGAACTAGTTAATTTAGACGATAATATGTTATGAACATTTCAAGTTAACTGTTAACTGCAAGTTAAATGAGATTAAATCTATTTACCGAGACTTACTTTCACACTCAGCTGAACAGGTAGTGCTGTTCCCAGAACAGATGTCCCTCCCGGGCCCCACCCTTCAGAAAGGCCCCTGACCCCTTCTGTGTGCAGCGTGACATTCATTAACTCACAGTTGCAACCTGTGCACGATCGCTGCTTAGTGCCAAATTACGCGTCGTGACGTTCAGAGCTGAACGAGAAAAAAGCTTATTTTGTGTCAGTGAAATAACTTCTGAGGAGTCATGTTGGGTACATCAGCCGTGTTTCCCCCGGGAGGTAACATGTGGGGCTTGCTTACGGACCGCCACGGGACCGAGGCGTCAGAGCGCCGTCTCGTGCCTTAACGCGCTCGGTCAGGGAAGCGTGTTGTGGTTTGAACTAAGCGGATGATAACCAATAACTCCCACCTCCCGCTCTGTGATCATAAACTAACTGTATTAGATCTGGTAGACTGGTTAAATATCAACCAAATTTCAACCAATATCAACCACGCGTTGCCACTGACGCGACGCGCCCGGATGATGGTCACATAGGTCCCCCTCCCGCCGGGCGCGTAAACGCGGACGCTGTAAAGTTTAACGGGCGAAACTAGAGCGGCAACGCGTGGCATTGATTTAGCTGTGTGACGCTGCGTCCCGTTTATGCTGAGTTTCCTCTATCACTTACCGCTGTGAGCGCTGAACCACCGGGGCGCGATGTGCAGCGGTAAAGTGTCCGCCAGCGACGCTCGGGACCCCAGGTAAAGCATACCGTCCGTGTGGTGCCCGCCGCCCGGTTCCTGGAATCCGTTCCCGTTGTGGGCTGAATTGGTGCCGGAACCCCCTCCGGCTCTGTCCGAGTCTGTTCCTCCAGGGGCGTAAAACCCAAAAGGCAACGAGGCGCTGTGATCTATGCCCATCCCAGCCATGGAGCTTACGGAGCGGCTGCGCAGCCCCATCGTGCCACCTGGCCGGTAGTGCCCGAAGTGGGCCGAGGGTGGCACCGCGCTGTCATCTGTCGATACGCCGGGAAAAGCTCCCCGAGGCCGCCCCGCCGTACTCTGCTTGCCCCCCATCCACAAGTATCCGCTAAAAACGGGTGGGGGTGTTTTGGGAAGGGCGTCACGGGTCGCGCTTGTCTGCGGCGCTTTTTACGACTCCTGCAAGCCACCAAAACAAGCGCTAAAATCCGGGATTGTCAAGTCTGACTACAACAGCTGCGTCTCGCAGACGCAACAGCCCACTTTCCCGGTCGGACCATGGACGTTAAGTCTCGGTTCCCTCAAAAGAGAACGAGAGACTGATAATAAAATCAAAACGCAAATAACGCAACACGTCCTCTCCTCCTAACCAAACAGTCAGGACAGCCTGCCCAAAATCACCCGAGACGCACCAACAGATCCGCAGCACTCTGAAGGCAAAATCTCCGTCTTATTCAAAGACGGATGACTCAGTCTATATCGGCCATGATGTCTGTTGATATCCGTCCAGCGTGCACGTCCAGGTCCGCCTGTCCTCCCTCGGTCCGCCTGCAGATTCGGGTCACCGTGTGCCGCTCCTGCGAGCGCAGATCGCTCCGTGCGCTCCCTCGCTGCTGCCGCTGGGTAACAATAGAGGCGTTTAACTGCGCATGCTCGGATTAACAGTGAGACGAGCGGTGCTGTAAACGCTTACACGGATTTACAATTTCCAGCTCAAACATGCAATTAATCACTAAGACGGATCGTGTAGTTTGGTTTTCTCGTAGACAGGCCGTGCATTTCAACCCATAACTAAATTAACACTATTTACCATAACTAAATTAACACCATTTGACTTAGTACTTATTTCAACTCAACCTTCATTTATATAGCGCATTTTAATTACAAAACATATAATGACAAATAACAACGTATTTAACGAGAAGTCCATTTACAACTTTTGACATTTCTGCTCTTCCTAACAAATAAGATACTAAATCAATCATTATGACATTATGATGTCTTGTTTGTAACGAAAGAGCAGTTTGTATGATTATGTTGTGTGTTTATAGTGCAGCCGCCCGTCTGCTTGTCTCAACACAACAGGAGGTTAGTCATACTAACCAATTGTATCTGGTTAGCGCATTGTGCATTGTTGTACTGTCACAGTTTTAATACAAACGCATTTATGGCTCATCTAAGCCTCTGTACAGAGTGAAAACAGCCATATTTTAAATGCAAAGACGCAGTACTGTGTCTGCTGTGTTTCCAGCACATTTAAACACAACAGAGACTATCACCAAATATTAAACAAATATGGCAGGCCAGTAGTTAAACCACTGTGTTTACAGTAAACCTGTAGTTTGTGTGACAGTGACAGCAGAGAGGTCGATTATAATTTTTTGGGGGGGAAATAAGGATGTAGCGCCATCTGTTGGTCAACATTATAAATGCACATCGGTTGATTTACAAAACATCTGTAAACATCAATAAGAAGCGATACAACTATAAATACAAGTTTTAAGTGATCATTACCTGTCTTTCTGTTCTTTAAATATTCTGTATTGTATATTTAAAGGCACAACAACACAGAAGTAAGTTCAACAACAGAAGAAGCGATAAAAACAGTAGTTGCTATTTGTCGTCTCCAGCAGCAGAGGGCGCAGTATGTTTACGTGAAGTTTAGGCCTGAGAGACCGTCTTACACGACAGAGCCATGACAGAGACAATAGTCAGTGATTTGCAGTTGTATTATTTGGAGTTTGTTGTCAGTATTTGGGAAGTTTTGTGTATTGTGAATGTTTATTTTTTACTGTAATGTATATTGTTTTGTATATATAGCAAAATATAATAATTGTTTTCAAATAGTTTTTTAAACACTCCTTCCTCCATTGGTCAGACAAAAGCATAGTCCCGCCTTAAACTTACGGTGACCAAACTAACTGCTTAATGTACTATGTTAGCATAGAAATAACTGGTTAGTGCAGTAACTTATGTTAACAGTCCCTGTACACTTAGTAAATAACAATAAGTCAGTGCATTTTGATTGGGCATTATAAACGGCTACCTCTTGGGGTCCAAGGGGGATAGGATCCTGCCTGACAACAGCAATTAAGCAATAAAGCGAAGATATGTCAGCTGATCAAGTTGATGTGCTTGTTGTAAAGCAATCACTTACACTTTCCATTCATTGACGTTTAGGAAAATAAAGACTCTGTGTTGATGGTTTTAATTCACAATTTAATTGCAATTTCTACTGCACGCAAGTCAGATTGTGTCTCCACACCTCACTGCCTCTCATTTACCTCCTATGTCACTCCACTGAGTCCCTTCGCCTGTCAGTCTTTGCACACTAGAACTCCACAGCAAATCTGCTCTGTGGAAGGTTCAGATTTCAAACGTCTTCAGTTTAATGAGTCTGTTTATGAATCCAGGGTTCCAGCTTAATGTTTGTGTAAGATGTGGGTCAGCCAATGACAGCGACATCATCAGTGTTTTCAAAATGGAAGTTATCGACAGGTCCCTCTGGGAGGGTCATGTTGACCCTGTTTTCTCTCTGTTGTTTTGGGTGAGGTGGGAGGGGCTATCGATTTCCTAATAAACCACACATGCTCAGTAGTACAGCTGCTTTGGAAGTGTTTCAATACGCGCCTTTCAGTCCTACAGGAGCGAGTTACTAACAAGTGCTTATTCTCTCTGTTTATTTCAATGCTTTGAAGTTCTCATTTTAACACGACGATGACATTACAGTAATTGTGGCTTCGAATATAAACACCTTTGTAAGCGCCACTGCGTTGCTCGTACGGTTTTAAACTCAGAGCACTGAAATTCAGTACAGCTGTATGATTTTGTTTGCCGAATGATAACTTAAGCTCACGGTACAAGCAACAGATTTTGAAGATGTAGAATTGAATTGCGGAACACAATGTTACCTCTGATTATTAACTCGAAACTGAGGCTTTTCACTGAATATCTTGTGTCATCTCCATGGCAACATTTGATGACATTTCACATATCACAGCAGTTAACAGACTTCTAATTGAATCGAGAGATGCTTCACTCTTTGTAAATTTCTGCTTGTCTGTGTTTTGTGTTCCAGGAAGGCTGCTGGTCTGTGTATTAGCTAAAAAGTTCCCAGGTTAGTCTCTGAACATCTCTCTCCAGTTTCAGATGTTAAAGTTAGCAGATTTTAGACGTTCTCGCTGGAAAAGAACAGACATGACATGGAGGCACAAAGGAGTGAGAGTTGAGTGAGTGATACAGAGGTGTCAGGATTAGCCCACGCGTTGCTCTTCAGATGTGGCTAATCTCTCCATGACTGGGTTCATTTTTATTTTGGAGTTCCAGATCTAACAAGCCTGTGTGTGAGCGCAGGTGGAGCTTCTGTGTTTCGTTTCCGTTATTTAGATGAGGTAGAAAACCGGCCGATGTCGGATGTGTTTTTGTTTCACTGCAGATTTGATCTGTCTTTAATAAATAAGCTCTCTCTCTCTCTCTCTCTCTCTCTCTCCATGTCTCTGTCCCTCCTTGTTTTTCTGTTATAATGTTGAGGACCATCTGATGGACAACTGGCAGATGAGAAAAATGATCCACAAATATCGACCTTGAGCTTCCGTTCCTGTCATGACGGAGAGATGAGTCATTGCTCAGCCGTCTACAGTATCTCTCGCTTTATTCGTCTTTATTTCTGTCATCCGTGTGGCACGTCACCGCATACAGACGCCTTTCGCGTTTCAGGCAGTGTCTGACCTGAATGCAAGCGTGTGCTGAGGCGACTTAAAGAACTAGATCTTCTAGAAGATGAAGATTCTGTCGGTTTCTCACACGTGTCACACGAAAGACATTTTCATTCTTTCCTTTTTGCTTTGATGGGGCACAAAGGGAGACTTGTGACTGGTAACGGCAGCTTTCATTATATTTGGGGAATTTGGTGGTATGTTAACATACAAACGATTTATTTTTCTGTTTATATGGACGACAGCACCTCAGGTGGCGACTGCTGGCACAGGAAACAGATATTGATTGCTCGAAGGCGCTCCACTTTAACAAGTATTTATTGACACTGTATTTGCCAGTTGGCTAACCCTGTTGCCTCTGGAATTCTGGGATAGCTCACACTTTGAGTATGTCATGTTTACCAATGAGCGGTTTGATACTGTCAAACGCCTCCGACCCAGCCTATCAACCCGGGCTGGCTGTGATGCCAGATTTCTCCCAATTCCTCGCTTCACGTCTGGCCACAGTCCATCTACTGTTCTAGACCTTTTCAAAAAAGGCAAATGACCTATTTCTCCTTATCACAGAGATAAACTGGATACAAATAAGGGACAGTTAGCTTCATAGACTTTGTGCCAAGTAACTGTGACTGCCTTTATTTTTTAAATGAACAGTGAAGCAGTCAATTTGTAAACCATGCTGGACTGTTAGGTGATAACAGGTCCGGAAAAATCCAGCCTGAGATGGTCGCTGGTGTCCGTGATTGGTCAACTAGAACCAGCCTGAGGGAGCTGACAACCAGCTACTATGATCCAAAACAAAGCTTAAGCTGGAGCACTCTGCTTGCAACACCAACGTCATGGGTTCGATTCTCATGGAATGTACATACTGTCACTTTGGACAAAGCGTCTGCCGAATGCATAAATGTTAATGACTAAATCCCAGAACACAAAAGCTGTCAGAACATGAAGTTGTTGGAAAAAATGGTCCATTTGTATAATTAAGAATAATGAGGGTTGGCACACGCTAGTGTTTTCCGTTTCAGTTTTGCCAGCAAGAAAATAAGAAGCACGTAAAAGTGTTTATTTATTCATTCTTGGTATACAAATGAAAAAGGCCCTCAGAATGAAGTAAGCTTTGCCAGAGAGAAAGTTTATACGTTTGATATATGCCGAGAGTTTCACCCAGAAGCTGTTAGCTAAGTCAGACTTTATATGCACCACAGGCAGAGTTTTCATGGTGGCATGGAAAATTATAAATACAGAGATATGAAGTGAGAGACAAGACCTAGTGTGTTTTTAGCCTTTAGATATGCTAATTAGGTATTAACTGGGATTTATTGATTTATTGCTCTGGATATCCTACAAACGTCAGGTTATCTTTCTCAAAATCAATGTCATCATATGACATTTATTTAAATGTGTGGCACAATACAAATGTGTATTTCACCATTTTCTGCATAAATCAATTCAGGGTTTATGCAGCAATTAAAAATGTTAATATTCTCAGAGGTGCTCTAACCGAATAATCACAGGTGCTCAAACCAAATAATCACAGATGCTCTAACCGAATAATCGCAGATGCTCTAACCGAATAATCACAGGTGCTCTAACCGAATAATCACAGGTGCTCTAACCGAATAATCACAGATGCTCTAACCGAATAATCACAGGTGTTCTAACCGAATAATCACAGGTGCTCTAACCGAATAATCACAGATGCTCTAACCGAATATTCACAGGTGCTCCAACCGAATAATCACAGATGCTCTAACCGAATGATCACATGTGCTCTAACCGAATGATCACATGTGCTCTAACAGAACGATCACAGGTGCTCTAACAGAACAATCACAGGTGCTCTAACAGAACAATCACTGGTGCAGTTCATCACAAGAGCTGCAGGCGGCTTCCACTTTGACAGGAATCTAATGCACAGACTTTCATACATCTTTTATAAGATGCTGTAAGCAATTTCATTCCATTTCTCTATAACTTCCACTAGACTCTGATTTATAGCATCTATATCACGCCAGTCTCTCTCTCTCTCTCTCTCTCTCTCTCTAACATTCAAATGTTATATTAAATGTTCTAGAAACGTTCAAAATGTCCCGTTTTTTAGATGTACTAATGCTAATGCTTTAATTCTGTAATGTTATAAAAACGTTCAACAACTTAAAAATAACATTTTTGGTATATGACATATAATGCTAACATTCCACTAATGTTACTGGAAGAACATTTTATAGAACTCTGAGAGAACATTTAGAGAACATTGAAAATGGTCATCTGATTAGTTTTGGTGCATGAACCCTTGATGAATGTATTGTAAGTCTTCAGGGAAAGAAATACTGTAAATTGCTACAATGGAAAAGCAGAAAAGCTCCATAGCAACGCGTGCATGAGTGTGTGTGTGTGTGTGTGTGTGTGTGTCTTTAAATCATGCTGTGGTAATTAAATGTGTGGGCTTGTTATTGCTGTGTTTGGGTGGATATATAAGCAGGTTTTAATAAAACTGACCATATAAAGCTCATATCCCCTCATGTCTTCTGTATAACTGAACAGACTTTTATCCAAAACCTCTCGGCTTTATTCAGTTCCTCATTGTGTATCTCCTCACCAGGTTTTTGGTGGCCCTCCTCATCTTGGCATCTTCGTCACACAAAGAACAATCACCAAACAGGAAATGACAGTCTACTCGCAAACTGTGTTGCAGACGTCGACCGCAGATGTGCATTTCAGAGCGATTTTTGCTGGATTTAATGTGCTTTCTGGAGTATGTCTGGAGTAAACGTTTACACTTACATTTTATTCATTTATTCATGAAAAAATATGAGAGCATTTCACAGTTTGCCAACGGCTGTAGGTTGTCTATGGTTGCCAGGCAACAGGAGCGTTAACATTTGTATATTAGCTATTTTCCATCAAACGATTGATTCAAATAGGTTATTTTAATAGTAATTATAGATAATAAGATACTTAATCTTTTGCTTTCATCTTAAAGAGATTTGTAACGAAAATCTGCAGTTTTGTGTGGCTGTTTGTTTTTTACTGCTTTACCCTCTTTAAAAGAACAAAACTGTAAAAATGTGTGTACAAAATGAGTGCAAGAGGGCGTCTGCGTGACTCCTGAGCTCGTCAAAGTCAAACAGCTCCGATCTGCTGTGTTGATTTCATGTCTCCCCCTTTCGTCTTTGTGTGTCCCTCACTCTGACTGCTCCCTCTTTGTCTCTCTCTCTCTCTCTCGCTCTGTCTCGCTCTCATCTGTCGGTATGGCTCAGGCATCCATAAGGACATGTGTTCTGTGTTTATGACCGAGCAGGGGAGGGGGGCGAGCGAGCGAGTGAGAAAGAGAGGGCGGATCGGACGTGGGGAAATTCACATAGCAGAGCTCACACCGTGTAGACAGCATCTCTCCGAATCTCACCCACGGGCGGAAAGAGGGACGGATTACACCGAAATCCTTTCGAACCGCAGCAGAAACCCCGTCCTTTAGCTGAGGTAAGAAAGATCTCTTCGCTCGTCGCGATTGTTTTGGTGGATACATGCAAATGATCAAGAAAAAAAAAAGGTATTGTCAGGTTACTGTGACCATTTGGCTAAAAGAAGTGAAAACAGTAAGTGTCCGAACAGTGAGCCGTGGGGTTCTCCACCTCAAGATCAATTATTAAATATAATGCCTATATCATAAGCTACACTTTTACGTTTGTAGTCTCTGCTTGAACATGAATAGGAGGCCGACAGGTTGGTTTTTTTAACCCTACAAAATAACTGCATGAGTCAGACAGGCTTTGCCAAAAACACCGAGCCTGTTACTGTACATCAAGACTACCCTTTAATAAGAGGGTAAGACCACTAACAGGTGTCTTTCCCTTTTGCTGGATTAACGTGGTCTACTGTGGTCTACTGTGGTTCACTGTGGTTCTGAGTTGTATTCGGGTCTGTGTAATAACAGATAGGCACAGCTTCTTGTTTTTCTCCCTCTTTCTATTCTCAATAACACTTCAGCGAATATGTGACGCCCCGCCAGTTTAACTGGTCGGGTGCCAGCTTGCGCTGGGAGGCGGCAGGGCCCTGGAACTTTCCAGGGTGGTTTGACTGGAGCCGTCAGAAGCCGTCACACTTGGTTGTTGGTGGGTGATGTTTAGCACAAGCCGGGGAATGTTTACCTTGGGTTTAACCTACTAAACGGTTGGTTTTAACAGCAAATGTCACTGGTGCTTTTCTTAATCCTGTCTGGTGTACGACATGGCATGCGGTTGACATACGAAGCGTTTATTTTGCGTCTGTGACTCACGGGCTGGTGGAAAATGAAGTATGCTTTTTATTTATTATTTATATGAGAGATCATTTGAAAATCTTTTAAATATATCAGCGTTGTACTTTAGAATATAAGATGCCGAATCTACTGATGTAACTTGAGGCAAGGCTGTGATTTAGTGTTTTGCTACGATTTCTTGCAAGTAAACAACGCGATGGCCCCATTTTTTTTCCTGGATTACGTAACAATGCAACAGATGCTTTGGAAAGTTTTCTGTCTTGCAAAAGCCATACTTCCTGGAAGCGTTCCCTATTAAACTCAAACATGTTTCTTCCATAAATGTGTTCTGTGTCTGATCGCTTTACTTTAGCGCTAACTGTAGCTTTCCTGGCCTGACTTCTGTATGAAGCATGTCATTTATGGAAGGGGATTTATGTGATTTTTTCACAACACGTCTTTGTAAGAGGCCAGCCTGGGGTGAAATCTCAGAGCATCTTGCCCAGGACAACATACTTTAAGCTTTTTCTGTTTTGTACCGAATGTTGTGTATAGCTGAATCATAAATGGATCTTGTTTTGTACTGATAGATGGGCCCCGGTTTGTCCTGGAATTTCCCATCCAAGTCTAGCTGCGCGGTTCCACAGAGCCTGCTGCAGACGATGTACGTAGTTTCGGCTGCAACTGAAGCTAAAGCTTTTATTGTCCGTCTCTGGCATCCATCATTCGTCTTTTTGCTTGTCAATTCCATGGCCTGCAGTTGCTGCGTCTGACCACATAATGACCACGCCCTGATGTGTCGACCAATCACTGAGCAGTGTGCCAAACAAAGCCAAGTGTCAATAACCAATCATTACTCAGCCCCGGATCATTACCCATAAATCATTGGCTGATAGCTGTTAGAGATCGTTCCAGTCTTGAGTCATCGTCCAATCCATGCGTAGAGATTTATGTGTACGGTCTGATTTCACGTAAACAGATCAGTTGTATCATTTTACATTTTATGTTCATTTGTTTATACGATGACCTCAGAATTGTGCACAAATGGCGGTTTTCTGTCGTCTGGAAGTGCTTGAATAATTACACACAATAAAAGGCTTTTTATCTTATAGGGTATTGAAGTTATTTGCAGAACTTCTGTCATGTAGTTCTGCTTTGTATTCAGTCAGTGTTTAATGTTGGTCTATGTATATATACAGTACAGATGGACAGATGTTTTTGGTCACTGCATGATGTCAAATGCTGTTTTTTTGCGACTTGCGACGTACGTTTTTTTTGGCCGTGTCGGTAATGATTTAAAGCTGCAATCTGTAACTTTTTTGTTTTGATTAAAAATGAACAATAATCAGTTTTTAAGCAAATATATAACAGATCAGCGTTCAAAACCATCTCCTTACCAAAACCAGCGTTAAAAATCATTACCTTACCCCGATTCACAACAGTGAGTTTATTATAATGATTTATAATTTGAGCTGTTGGGTCTGACTTTCCAGGAAATGTCAGTTTGATTTCATTTGATTTTAACATACATTAAAAATGTATCTAAAATAACCTGCAGTTCTCCGTTTCAAACAGAGATGGCGACAGAGAGGCAAAAATTACAGATTGCAGCTTTAAAGTCACTCTTTCAGTCTACAGTACACACGTTCTGTCCACCTGGTTCTGAACACAAGAACACACGATTAAATGAGTAAATGGTTTTTTTAAGACCTCTTCGATTTTAAAAACGCTATTGTGAACATTCCAGTGGCTAAATGCTTTGAATGTTTTTGTATGCAGAAGGTCTAAGCAAACACAATTTGCATTCTGTGAAATTTGATCCCCTCTTCTCCCAATCCAGTTTATACTAAGCTGAGCCCTGTGACACCCATTTCATTATAATGAACTAAAATAAGTGAAAAATCTCCATGGATAATTTAAGTGCCCGTGAGTGCAGAAAGCCGATAGGAGCTGGATTCTGTTCCAAGCTGATCTAAATAGATACACAGCTGTAACAAAAGCTCAGACAGGGGCAAATGATGAGGCTTTTAGATGCAGTTTATTAATCAAAACGGATGAGCGGCTATTAATCTTTCTGTTTAATTTAATTCCCTTGAGGCAGGGAAAACCACACCTATATGTCCATGCATTGATTTACAACTGATCAAAACAGTAAAAACCCATTATGTAAAGGGTTACTGTACTTTTGGCCACGGTAAAACAGCCCTTTTGAGGACCACATACAATCTGAGCTTCTGTCACCCTGGCTGACAAAACAAGGCAGCCCCTGACATAAGGCAGCGTGTGTTTCAGTGCTGTCCGGGTGTCTCTGACAGACAGCCCTGATTGGCTGTTCAGATGTTACCCAGAATTCCACTGGAGGTGTGAAATGGAATCTCTGAGAGGGTCAGATTAACCATTGAGATAATTATGTTTCTGATGGTTGTTGTATTCCCTCTTGTTAAATACATGTTGTGTTATGGTGTGCATTAAATACATCAGTGTACAGTACTGATATTGTGACTGTCAGAACTTGAAAACATCTTCATGTTCCTGGAGCAGTTAACAGTATAAAGTGTTGAGCTATTGTTTCATTCTCTCAAATGCTTTCAAAATATGAGAGGAACTGATTAAAAATTAGCCTACAGTTCTCTTTCGGATCTTGTTTTTGCACATTTTAAATAATGCATATTTACTTCATGTACTTTGCTATACAAACACACACACGCACACAGGTTTGTGTGTGTTTACATATTATAATAAATAGCATCATACAATATGGCTAGACGTGGAGTTATTAATATATTTCGGATAATGAAATGTGCCACTCTCTGATACTGGGAACTGCATGTTAACGTTTAGTGATTCGTTCTTTGTTATGAAATGATAATAGTAAATAAGTCTCACTGTATATTGTTGTGCGAGCTGGTTGTTTCTTGTCTGTTTATGGCGTGTTGACGTGAACAGAAAGACCAGCCGCTGCTTCAGTCTGTTTCGTCTGCCGTGACCGTCTTCATTTGAGCGAATAAAGTGGATGTCTGTAGGAATCTCGGCCCTCAGTGACTGAGAGAAAAACACACAGAAGAAAAACAAGCACATCATTCATTCTGTAAAAAAACAGCAACCACAAAGAAGTTAGCAGAGAGAGCAGTCCAGTTTCCAGTGGGCGTGAGGGGGATATTTGCAATGAGATCAACAAGTGCTCTTAAAAGACGACTGTTTATCACGCGAAAATAGTTCAGCAATTCATTTATTTTTATTTACCTGGAATATGTCATTTCCGCTAGCATGCGTGTGGCACTTAACACCTTCCAGTTTGTTACTTTTAAGAATCAGCTCTGCTTCTTTTATTTCCTTTAGAAGATTAAACAGACACAGACGAGACAATTGTTGACATACGGTAAGAGCGCAGAGCATCGAGCTTTATGTCTATAGCACAACTCTGATTAATTGATCTGGGAAGATTGTGATAAATGCTTGTATTCCTGTTGAAATCTCCGATGTCTGTATGCAGACACATGGAAGCACAGTTTGAGATGTTGTAGAGATCTATTACTGGGTTATTGTTTATATTGGGCTGTAAATGCATTTACAGTTATTGTAGGAATACTATGATTAAATAACTATCATTCGTCATTTTTCTTTCCTGTAGATTTTGTAAAATAATTTTCTGTGTGTCTTTCTGGATTTTGGAATATGATTGATGGTTTCTGGTTGGTCCAAGCTGGTCATTGGCTGGTTGACCATGTTTTAAAAACTACATTGGTATGTTAAGCCGGAAGCTGATTTATTGTCTAAGGTTCAGCTATTATGTTCTAAACCACAGCTAACATTTTGGTTACTTAATGGAAACGTTCCCACAACCTAGTTTTCAGGTATTGATTGTAATTCTGTATATCAGGTCAGCTGTTACTCTTGCTTATTGATTTTGAATATTTCAATGGTCTTTCCTGAGTGGTCATATCCCCTCAAGCCCCC
>JAZGTI010002686.1:0-11917 GCA_036877585.1 Botia kubotai | reverse complement strand
ACACACACACACACACACACACACACACACACACACACACACACACACACACACACACACACACATACACACACACACACACACACACACACACAGTTTTATCTGTGCACTGTGTCATTTGCCAGCCCTGCCCGACTCTCTCTCCACAACCACTCCATGTTTGAACATCATATCTATCACACTGATATTTAACAAGCTGGGGTGAAAATAACTCTCTACCAGTAACCAATCTAACCAGGAACTATCCGTTCTCGTGACGCCGCGGTGCTGCTGGAGGACAAAAGGACGTAGTAAAAACAAAGGTTACCAGCTCCCCGAGGATTGCAGGGGTGTCGACTGGCATCGCTAGCGGTTGCCGTGGCAACAGTGGTGAGGTACAGAACCCACCAAAAAAAAAACATCACTGCAAACGAGACGGGTTTTAGATTCATTGTCTGTTTGATATCATCACATTCACGAGCTCATTAGCATATTCGTTTTAGCGTAGAATAATAATGGAACAATGGAATTGCTTCCGTCTGCCAGAATCTCGAGCCAGTATTAATTAAACGTCATTAATTTAAGTCAGAGGCAAAGTGACTTTTACAAGCTATTACATTCACAAACCACCCAAACCTCATGTGCTGTTTCTACCCAAAAACCACACGTTCCAACAACCATCTGGTTATTAAAGCAAACACTGGTAACAGGCACGTCACTCAGATCCCCTTAGCAACCACATAGCAACCTGGCTAACAGAATCGTTCTCAGAATGTTGGCTGACATTCTCTAAAAGTTCCCTCCAAGTTATCCAAAAACGGTCTTGCGGCAACATCCGTAGAATTTCTTTAAACGATATATGTTATAAAATGGTACTCTTGAGTAGTTAGTGTAACGTTTTAAAAATGTTAATAAAAGAATATTTGAATAATGTTCCTAAAACAAACCAGTACTGTTAATACAACGTCTTAAAAACTGGATGTTTTGAATGTGCCAAAACAATATTTGTACGGTTTTATTGCATAATGGAAACATTAGGAAACATTCCAACAACCTAAAATTGTTCGCTGGGAATAGCCTAGCAACATGGGGGTGAATTTTGGCAAGCGGCACACACATATTCTTTAGAAAATGTACAAATCTTGTTCTTTTCTATGTGGCTTAACTGCTGTTCGATTTTGTCGTCTGTCAGGTTTTGTAATGACCTGAGAAAGGTTGATTACATACGAGACTAAAGGGAGGGGAGCGACAGATAAACAGACAGGTCGTGACAGAGAGAGAAAGACGGAGCAACTGAATGTATTGTGGTGGAGTCTAGACCTGGTTATAATCACCTCATGGGGGGTGTTATGTAACCAAAATAATCACTCCCTGCAGGGCTCTGAATCACTCTATCCCAGGGTTTGATTTACGCTGCCCAGGATTCCAGATTGACGCAGCTTTGGGCCCTGACAGGAAATAAGAGCTGAATGACTCTTCTGTTGCCTTAGAATGTTCTCATATGAAAATTGGGAGAATTCTCTCGTTCTGTGAGAGTTCTAGAGTGTGTGTTCTGTCATCTGTGGAAACAACCTTCATGTTAATTCACATTTTCCCCCCCGCCTTCATTTCTCATTCATGTGTTCCTGTTTGTAATGAGCTCATGTTCTCTTCTGCCAGCGGCAAAAACACAGAACTTACTTATCATTAAAGGTTAAGTGTGTATTTTTAATGTTAAAATATCTTCTTCTATCCCAGCGTAAGACGTTCAAAGATTGCTTAAACCAAAAAAATGTACACCTCCGGGGTGTTATCAAAATCTAGCTTTGTTTTTCAAGCATCCTAACTGGCTGAGAGGGGTATAACTGGAGCCTGGAGATCTCCAGATGGGGGCAGAAACTCCACAACAGGGTGGGAGCTCCAAAATGGGGCAACACAGTTTAGCAACACAATGAAGACAAGCGGTTATCTCTGCACTTTTCTGAATGATCATGTGACACTGTTGGAGTTTCACAGCTTCGTGTGTGTCATCCGTACCTTCATTATGTTTGTATAAGTGAACAGTTTTAGGCTGAAAGAACGTTTCCAGAACGTTCCAAGAACGTTCAAGTAACAAAAGCCTTAAAAATGATTTTTTAATGTTCTGGGAACATACAAAATAACCTGTTTTTTAGACATTGTATTGACGTTATCGCTTGTTTAAATGAACGTTACTCAAACATTTTTTAGGTATGTTCCCTTTTCGCTGGGTTTACAGTATCACCTCATGTTATTCTAGTCCACAAAAGCCCATAATCTCACGTAAGCGATACTTTCAGAGAATACGTTCAGTGCCCTGCAGAAAAATGTAGCCAAAAGCAGCTTCAGATTGTATCTGGTTTACAGGGAAACGTTTTTACAACCTAAGTTTGGTAGCTGGGCAGCTGTACCACTTTAAACAGGTGTGATCTGATTGTTCCAGCAGGGACTTTAGACAAGATTTCAGCCATCTTGCTGCACGATAATATTAACAATAGAGCAGCGCGACGGATTTGATTGGATGTTGGTCTTCTGTCGAATATCCATGTTAACCTCAGGTGTGGTGTTGCCATGGTGATTGCAGGTTGCTCTCCAGGATGGCTGGCATGAAGGATCAGCAGTTTACTGAAGAGAAACCATTGCTGCCAGAAATCAGGGGACCAGAACCAGAGACGGTGAGTGAGTGTGTGTGTGTGTTTGGCTAAATATAGTATACCGGTTAAAAATGTGCCCTGGGCAAGAGGACAAAAACTGTGTGTGTGTTTATCTCATCTCAGAAAATACTGTGATTCATCTTAATCCACTGATTGTGTCCTCAGATAATGTGAAATGAAAATAATACCAACAGAAATGAATGAAATGGCTTTCAAAACATCAATAATATTTGGGACACCAGAGTGCTCTGATGATCCTGAGGAGGCAAAATGAACATTTTCTCTGTATTTCATTGGTTAGAGGTTGCTGTGATCTTTCCAATAATGATATCCAGTAATTCCAAATTTCATTCCTCAATAGGTGTGAGAACTACGCTGTGCAGTTTATGTATCCACATATCAGACATTAATATTCATATAATACATATCATGTATGAAGAAAACACATATCAAACGGTCTTCTATTACAGCCTCTCATCTCTATCAAAGCATGATCCTCCGGTCCTACAGAGGGTGCTGTCTGAAGCCGTGTGCTGTAACCTGTGTTTGTGTCTGTGTGTACTGTACCGGTGCAGGCTAAAGGAGAGTGTGCGCATGCGCAGCCTTGTGCCACACCCTCCCCCCCCGCGGCTCGCCCCCCCAAACGCTGGCATTCGATCGCCCGACACTGGCTTGGTCTCGCACGCCGTCGGACCAACGGGTCCATTCCGGTAGGCTGAGTACCGCACCGAGCACATCCACCCTTCCAGCTAAATGCCAGGCGTACTTATATATATATATATATATATATATATCAATACTGATATATATATATATACATATATATTATATTAATCAAAACTGCTGTAAAGTGTTTACGCATCTGTCATTGTTTCATACTATTTCTTGTTATAGTATTTAAAAACAACTGTTTCACCACCCACATCGCCATAAAATCAAAATTCCTTAGTTTTCCAAGCAAGGAAATACTACAATGCTGTTTATGCACAACGGCGCCCCCTTTTTGCAATTCTGATGTACTGCATGAGAGTTTTGAATGTTGAGAAGGAGCGACACCTGCTGGCTGACATTAAAACTGCGTGATCTGCATGTACACCATTTTTTCATTTGCTTTACAGTATTACTCAAAGATGCACGCTTTGCTACCCATACGGATCCCTTGTTTTAACGTGTGTTTGTGCCTTTTTCTGTCTTTCCGTCTGTCTGTCTGTTTACAGTGTACTGTGTTAACTCATTGCACATCTTCTTTTTCTACTGTAAGAATATTCTGGCAGGGAGAACACAATAAATTGCTCATCGCACACTTTTCCTCTTAACACACTAAACATACACTCTAATTCTGAAGCTGGACCAGCACTGGGCCATCAAAACTCTGTCCATTATAACACGTCTCATACCAGCAGCAAAACATATCACGGCTTGCCCATTTTAACTTCTGATCTGAAGCCAGCTAAGTCACGCACTTACTAACCTTGTCTAGTGCACCAGAAACTCACATACAGGTCTGAAAACAGCAGCTGTTTTTTACCACAGAAACTCATCCGCGCTCCTCTGTTGGCGGGACTTGCAGGTTTTTGCTTTTAAACGACTGTGATATCACATGTTCATTGATTTTTGTGTTCCTGCAGGAAAACTGCGAAACCTTTGAGGTCACTGGAGATTGGACGGTACAGTCATTTCCCTTTATATACAGCATGACTCATTTTGACTCATCGTAACATTTCTGCATCATTATACAGCACAACTATGTTGATGTTTCGAAGGGGTTGTTAATTTTTTAATCGAAATACATTTTTATTGAACTGTTTTAGATGTGATTAAGAACGAGAGACAGGAATGTGTGAACAATCACCGTTAATGAGAGACGGAGAACGAGAGACAGGAAGACAGTGAGAGAGAATGAAAGATGATCGTGTCTTAAAGCAGATTCGATCAATATCTCGTCTCGTCGGCCAAGAGACACTGTAGTATCAGTGTGCCTCCACCCAGCTAACAGGAAACGTTCTCAGAATGTTGCATAGTGTTCTCTCAAAGTTCTTGCAGTAACAGTAGTAGCTTATATCAAATCATATATATCAAAACTTTAAAAACTACTAAATAACGCTCTTATAACCAAACAATAATGTTAACACAACGTCTAAAAAACGCTTTGAACATTCCTAGAACTTTCAAAATACATAACGTAACAGTTACATAACGTAACATGGATTCAGAATCTCATGTGTGCGACACATTAAACAGAATGTGTGGAGAAACCAAACGTCCAGACACGCTGTTCTTACTGAATACAACTGCAGCTCCCACACACAGATCAGAGCGTAACACACCGGCCAAAGACGCTAATGAACACAGAGTCGTGACGGACATCAACCAACGACGTGCAAAAAACGATCAAATTTAATTCAAGAATGCACATTGTGCTCGTGTGAAATAAAAAACAAGCATGCAGAGAGACAAAACCATCAAACTGTTTACATGTTCTTATTTTTGTTTTGAGCTGAGGAAACAACATCCAGTTTCTTAAGAGGCCCCAAGCAGTAAAAGACGCATTCTGCATGTATTATTACACAATTCAGCTTTAGCATTCACAATTACAGCTTTTGAGGAAAACAAAAAGACGTTTAGCAACAGCAAAACAATGATCCATCCATTAGACGGACATATTTTGTTGTTCTTTGACTAATACAGAAAGTCTCCCGTGAGTGAGTCTCCTGAGGAGATGGGCCTCTAAAATGAGTTACCGTTTACAATTATTGAAGCGTCAGAATTCAGTGCAAATCAGACAAAAGTTCAAACTTTATCCCTGCAGTTTTATCCGTCTCACAGGTTGAATCATCTCTTCACACCTCTGACAGAAATAGGATTAAATCACAGAGAAAACGCATTTGATTGAAACAGTGAGAAAACAAGCGATGAGGGGGTGGAAATGATACGATTTGTAAGACAGTTTGCTGTCAAACTTCAGTGACCTAAATGACACAGAACGAAGCAGATCTGGGTGAAAGTTTTTCCTTTATCGATTTTAATTCGTTAATACAGCTTTACTCCAGCTAACAATTTTAGCCAGTTTTTAGTCGCTGTATTAATATTACTGCTTGATTATAAGAATGTTTTCAAACTTTTTAAATCGAATGTTTTTTTAAAACATTCCATGGACAACTTAAGAATATATATATAATGTTAAAACAATGTTCTACAAACATTATTGCGAGAACTGTTTGAATAAAGTTGAGTAATGACTGTATCTGCACTCAGTACCTGCATCAGTAACTGCAACAGATAATGATTGTTTCCTGAG
This sequence comes from Botia kubotai, assembly GCA_036877585.1. NCBI lineage: Eukaryota > Metazoa > Chordata > Actinopteri > Cypriniformes > Botiidae > Botia > Botia kubotai. Next base: position 5,989 of record JAZGTI010002686.1, on the reverse strand, counting down.
GACCGGCAGCGATCATTTATCCTGTTATCTAGTAACGTGGATGTACAAATACAACCACCTCCTCAAGGCAGTACAGAAGTGGGCCGTGTGCTTCAAGTGTGTCTCAGCCCTCCCTCACTTGTTTATGTGAGAACACACATGTACTGTACACAAGCCCAATGTGACTAGCTGTGTTCTAGCTGTGACAGGACAGCTTTCACCTCTAACCTCTGCCAAATTTCGAGGCACTCTGTGACATGACTGACCCCTTGACCTGGCCCGTTTCTGCATGTGTGGGTGTTTAAAATCAATGCTGATTTATAGTGAATAACTACTTATAAATTACTACAGCACTGCTAAATACATCAAATTTCAAGCCTCCCCTTTTATAACTGACTCTACAGCCTTTTCAAAGGCTTCGTACGCATGAAATATAAAAAAATCTAATCAAATACGGGACAAAAACAGACAGAGAACCGCCACCGATTTAGACTGGCACAAAGAGCAGGCAATCACAGACAGGCATTCATCACTGCCGACCAATGAGAGACGTGGGCGGGATTAAAATGTGCTGGGGGAGGGGACAGCAGCACTGCATAATTCAGCCACTGACCAAGACGAGGAGAGACAAAGAGACGCCGTAGCAACAGCAGCATCCCTCTGGTTGCCCGGAGCTGAGTCCGTTTGCAAGAACAGAATCAATCCAAGAGCGCTTCATCTTTTCCTGCTTCCCACATTGATTTAAGCAAGCGTACACAATCTCTTAGCAACCATGCCGGAATGCTGGGATGGGGTGAGTGAGATATTGTAATTACAGAAATGTAAAGAGAGAGAGAGAGAGAGAGATGTACTGCAGATGTAAATGACTACATGTGCAAATGCATATTTCATCATTTTTGTACTAAATTATGATTTTTAATCATTAACTTAAGCTTAAATTCTTTGCCGTTTACTAATGCGCCTTGTAATCAGAACTCAGACAATCAGTTTGACCTACTGAACTGGTTATTCAGAAACACAGATTGCAGATTGTGCTCCTGGTAAACAAGCCTAAATTTTGTTCTGAAATATTAAAAAGATATTGAAAAGATAGGACGCTGTGTTTTCAGCTGGTGCTTGGTTTTCTGTTGTAAGCAAATGTGTGTCGTTTACACACTGAGGCGTGTGGAACGTGCGCTCCGGTATACACACTCTGCAGCGCGTCTTTAACTGCGTGTGCTTCTGTCTGTCTGCCTTCCTGTCTGCCTGCCCGTCTGTCTGTCTGAAAGCAAATCCGTTATACGACTGCGATCTGACAGCACAAACATCTCCTGCGACCTTAAGATGGAGAAACGTACCGCTACAAGAGATTACGACGCACGCGTCGCTTCAGAGCTTTAAATAGACTAACTGTGCCATATTTGCGCATTATTTCTGTATCTAGGTCAAAAGGCACGTTAGTGTTTATTTATTTCAGCGGTTTGCTGCATATGTCCCTAAAAACGTGTTCAACATTTTGCGGAACAGTGACGGCTGTTGTGCGCTGTTTCAGACTTGCGCACACACGCGTGCGTGACATTTATTCCTCAGTCTGGAATAATCGTGTCTGCCATGCACAATATATACATAAAAATATGAAAAATCCTTAGAAAAAAACACGCATTCGTCACAGCTATCAGGAAACGTTATCAGAACGTTCCCTACATGTTCTCTTAAAGTTATCACAACGTTCTTGGAGAAACATTAAAGTTTCCTTTAACGTTCTACGTCATACCAAAAACGCGTTTTGAAGTTCTTAATGGAACGTTTTAAAAACGTTACATAATTAACAACATGTTCAAATAACGTTCTTATAACCAAGGCAAGCAATAACCTTAAAATAACGTCTAAAAAACTGCACATTCTGAATACTATTTATAACGTTGTTTTAACGTTAAAATGGTTTCTAGCATTCGGGTGTCGTAACTCATGTAGTGGTTGTTTGGTTTTGAGGTATTTTTAGACTGTGGAAAGTTCAGGTCACTCGTGAGATCTGGTTCGGGTCAGTGGCCCAGCAGGACGAGAACATTCGGACCCTCTCGGCTGTTTTTAATAGTTTTTGTTTTTGTGTTGTAGGAACATGATGTGGAAACGCAGTACGGGATGCTGCACGTGGTCATCCGCGGAGCTCCCAAAGGCAATAAACCAGCTATCCTGACCTACCATGACGTCGGGCTCAACCGTAAGTAAACAGCTTGTTTGTGAACTCCAGAACCGCAAACGGCCACGAACTCCCGCACCGTCCGCCTCCATTCACTGACCCGGCGCTAATTTCTCCCCACAACCTCATAGAGATGCGCTGGCGATGGAGCGCATGCGCGTTTGCACGTATTCGCAGAGTCGCGCTCTGTAAAGCGTTGCGGGTGCGAGTAAGGTGCCAGCTGACGTCATCAGTTCATCAGTTCTCATAACAGATCGTATTCAGTGTGAGACGAGTCTGATCTCAGGTGATCTCAGCATCGCTTGTGGTCACATGAGAAACTGTGAAATATCAGAAATGGCGGTACATTAGTCATACAAACATACATATATAGATTTATATTATAATTTACACGTATTATTGGTGCACTATAATATGACAGTAATAATTATGTTTATCTGAAGACGTAAATGCTTTTAATAATATATTACTATATTAGTTTATGTTTAATATTCAATATGAAATAATATGTTTGTTTTGAAATATTTCCACTCAGTTTTTCCACTTGGTGACATATCAAATTTGTGTTTTATGGGACGTTTTAAGTTTGTCTTAGTTTTAGATTATAATAATGAAAGTGGCAAATATTTATTTTACTATTTATAAAAATAGTTACATATGTTTGCACAGCAACATGTATGAACAAGTTTCATGTCACTATTTAAGGAAAGAATTACATATATAAACAAGCTGTGGCTCTTTATTCTTGGACCTAAAACGTTGTTACTGTATGATACAGTTAGAGCTGTTTACAAGTCAGCCAAAGAACAAAAGCAGCCGACCCTGAATGAGTTTAATTCACTGAGAGAATTAATTACTCCCAGAACGAGTTTCTCCTCTGCTGGTATTTGAGTCCTGTGTTCTTTTCCTCCCTGTATGTTTATTTTCTCACTGCGCATCTCTGATCGGGACCAGATGCGCCTGCCTGTTTTTATTTTTATACACTGAGAGAAAGAGAGAGAGCGAGAGAGATGCAAAAGGAGCGAGCGAAATGTAGGTCACAAAAACATACCCATCATGCAGTGCTGGGGGGGTTCGGCACTGCGGCATGCGGCGATTCAGTTTTCTCTCTCCGCTGCGGATACATGCATTAGTGTGCGCGGTTGTTCACCATCACAAAACATGACTCAGTGAGAGAGAGAGAGAGAGAGAGAGAGACTGGCCCAAATACAGAGGGTGAAGTGAGCGATACAGCTGGGAGGGGGGATGTAAAATCTGGGTCATTTACTACAGGGTAGAAAATCTGTGGATATGATTCATCCAATGATGCAACAGCCTCACCGTCCAGTGCACAGGCTTGCTCAACTCTGATTGGCTAGAGAGTTTTGTTGTCTGATGCCGAACCATCACAAGTTCGATTCCAGACATTTGGTTCCAGAAATCTGATTGTGGAAATCTGATTACAGAAGAGTGTACAGGAATCCAAACCATGATCTCGTACTGCATTACCTACAAAACGTGCTGATTAAATCCAATGAAAAGCAACAGAAACATTCAGTGTTGTTTAGAAGTGATGGATCAGAATCAAATGAGCGTTAGCGCTGCATGAACGGTTAGCTAGCGCACTCGAGCTGTTTGTTTGTCACTTCATGATCTAAGTGGGCCAACAGGCCCCTAACAGTTGAGCCTTTCAGAGCTGGCCCAAATCTGAAGTATTCTTTCATCATCTGCATTGTTATATAATATTTATGAGCACAGAGGATCAGCTGAGACGTGGAATCTGGGATAACAATGTACCCAGCTAATAATTTTAGGTTGTAAGAACGTTTCCCTAGCAGTTCTGTTAGTACCAAAAACATTAAAAATGTGAACGTTCCAGGAACATCATGGTACTAACACTGGACTAACACTCTTCAATCTCTGTGTTTGTGTGAGCAGACAAGCTCTGCTTCAACTCATTCTTCCACAATGAAGACATGCAGGAGATCACCAAACATTTTGTAGTGTGTCATGTGGACGCCCCTGGCCAGCAGATCAGTGCCTCCCAGATGCCACAGGGGTAGGACACACATACACACAAACACCAACACACACACACACACATACACACACTCTTTCTCTCTCACACACACACAGATACACACACTTTTTCTCTCTCTCTCTCTGTGTCTCTCTCTCACACACACACACACACACACACACTCTCTTACACACACTCTCTCACTCTCTCTCTCTCACACACACACACACACACACTCTCTCTCTCTCTCTCTCTCTCTCTCTCACACACACACACACATCATTATTAGTCACTGTATAACTTCTTTAATAACAGATATATTTTTGGGCTTCATGTCTTTCAGGTATCAGTACCCTACCATGGATCAGCTGGCTGAAATGCTGCCCAGTGTGGTGCAACACTTTGGGTGAGTGCGGTCAGATTAAACGCTACAGTAAATTACCGTAATGATAAATAGATTATTTACTGTATACCGTCGGTCTTATCCAGTTCAATTCCTATTCTAAACTGTTTGATCCTAAATACAGTTAAAAATGATCAAATGATTAATTTAATGTAAACACATTTTTCTGCAGTTTTAAGAGTATTGTTGGAATTGGAGTTGGGGCGGGTGCTTACATCCTCGCCAAATTTGCGGTTCGTAAATCCCTCTTTGCTTTACAGTTGCCGTGGACAACGGTTTATTTGTGTGTTCACACAATGCACCAGTTTAATCTGAATTCTCCCTGCAGCTCATTTTTCCTGATCTGGTGGAGGGTCTGGTTCTGCTCAACATCGACCCCAATGGGAAAGGCTGGATCGACTGGGCCGCCACCAAACTGTCCGGACTCACCAGCTCTCTACCAGACACAGTTCTGGCTCACCTCTTCAGCCAGGTGCAATAATAGACATTAATGATTGCTTATGGACGGATGTTGGGAGAGATTAGGATTTCTCACTTTAAAAAGGATTCAAAACAGAAAATTATGCTTTTAATTAAGAGAAACTGGATTTAGAAGTCTTAGAAGTCTTTAAATTTCTCATAATATATATTTGAGTTCATTTACACACATTTAAAGCTGAAATCCGTAAGCATCGCTTCTCTAGCGCCACCTCTGTTTGAAACATAGAACTGCAGGTGACTTCACAAACTTTTCTTTACGTATGTTGAAGTCAAATGAAGCCAAACTGACATTTCCTGGGAAATCAGACCCAAGGAAAATGATCTGTCATGTACTTGCTCAATAACTGATTTTTGTTCATTTTTAATCCCAAAAAATTATGTATTGCTACGCTACAGTGGTCCAAATGCACATTCGTAATTTACAATGTTAAATCTACATGGAAGTTTTTGCAATAACATAACCTGTTCTGTATGCATTGTAGGAGGAGCTTGTGAGCAACACAGAGGTGGTGCAGAGTTACCGCCAGCACATTAACACGATCAACCAGTACAACCTTCAGCTCTTCTGGAACATGTACAACAGGTAACGCCCACCGCCTCATTAATATGTATAAAAACATGCATAATGCATGAGTAAAATAAACATGCATGTTTAGTGAAGGAATTGGCTTGGAACTTGGAATATAACAAGAGTTCTTGTCCTGTTTAGCCGCAGGGATCTGGAAATGAACCGCAGCGGCTCTGTGTTGAACGCCAAGACTCTGAGGTGAGAACTAACTTCATCAGACTCAGACATCAGACTCATCAGATATTTGCATACGCCCGTGTGATCCGAGTGTTTGAGGACCTCTGTTTCTCACAGGTGTCCGGTCATGCTGGTTGTCGGGGACAACGCGCCGGCTGAGGAGGGCGTGGTGAGTCTTTGTTTTCTCATCTTTGTCTCATCTTC
>JAZGTI010002685.1:0-34960 GCA_036877585.1 Botia kubotai | reverse complement strand
ATTTTCCACATAATTATGCAGCATCTTAAAATTGCAGTGACTCTGATGAAGGAATAACAGCAACACATGAAAGATGAAAAACAAGGAAGCCGTCTTAGAACTGGACCCAGTTTCCAGACGGAGGTTCCTCACGTGACGCTGGAGGAGGAACAGCGCTGGAGAAACAGGAAAGAGAAAGACAGAGAAACAAAGATTCACAGATTTTGACTACTACTGTCTGACACTTTCACGAAAACATTTCATCACATTTCTGAGGGGTGAGGTTACAGTATGGAACGCTGGCTCATGTACCTTGCAGAGCCTGAGAAGTCACCCCACAGGTCAGAGCTCGGGTTCGACTGAACCACTGTATTAGAGTTACTGCTGTCCAGTTCTAACAGACTTTCTAAAAGCAGAACATGAAGGAATGACCAATAATGGAATGTTTTAATATTGGTTATTTACAGTATGCAGTAAGTAACAAATGATGAATTATTTACCTGTCTGTGCTCCTCCTGTGGGCTGTACGGTGTTGTGATTGGAGGAAGGAGGAGGGGCTATCTTTCCCCCCGGAGGAGGAGGGAGGAGCCCCAAGCCTCCTGAACTCTGGGGGCGGGGCTTGTCCTTCTTTTTGCCTTGCTAAAGAAAAAGGAACAATGCTGCAATTTTCCGACATTTTGTTTTGAACAGTTCGTTAAGGATAATAAAAGAAAAAAAGTGGGCAACAATTTTCAGCTTTTAATTTACCCCGATATTCAGTGTGATGGTCTGTCCCTCTTTGAAACCCAGATCCAGTTTGGGTCCTGAGTCTGGCACCTGAGAACCTTTGCTGAGTTCATTTTCCTGTTTCACCCACCTTCCAGAAGAGTGTAAAACGACTAGAATAAGACTTTAAAACTGCGTATGTTGTCAACACAAACAAACTTCAGCACTAAACAATTATGTGCATTATGACATCTTCATAAAATGTGAAAACCTTTTATTCATAAACTTGCAAAAGCGACTCACTTGAAATGATCCTGCAGAGCGACGTTAAAATCAAAGGCATCCCCTCGGTCTCCAAATCCAACCCCAATGAACGCGCTCCGACCTGAAAGGCAGACAGCACGAGTCCTGCGCTCAGTGTCTCTTAACTGCATCACTGAAGGTGAAGGGGCCGTTTACAAGCATTTGCTCTTATGACAAGCTGTGTAACATGTGCTCAGTCTATAGAGGCTTCACTAACCACTGTCATCCTGTATCCTGAGGACAAAGTAGCGACTGGAATCGCTGACTGTTTCCATGGCGATGCCAGGATATTCCTGCACTGGTGCTTGAGCAAACAGCTCACCTAAGCAGGAAGGAAAATGACATTTAACTGTATATTATAGTCTCAGACTCTTTGCTTTGCACAAAGACTCATTCACATACAGCGCATATAAGCCGGTTGCTCTGACAGTCGAATAAGAGAGCTTTAAACCTTGTACACGTCATTTGTGCACAATGCTACTCTATAAGCTTTATTCACTGTATAGATTTCATTCTTTAGATTTAATTTTACAAATCATTTACACATAACTGTAATACACTCAGAATTCTAACCTGAGACTTTGTCCTCCAGTTTGATATAAGCCACTTTCCCCTTTGCTGTGATGCGCATTCGGCCAGTCCAGTCCGGAGAGTCCAGCTTCCAGTCAGCAGCCCTGCGTTTATCACGACAGCAATAACAAGACTGTACCCTCTTTTTATTGATACCCCCCAGCTTTGAACAGGAGAGCTGGGGTTTTAAAACGTCACTGAAGCGTCACAAGCACTGTGTCATTACATAGTAATAATCTAGGCAACGCATCTCTTTGCGCCCATAATTATTATACAACTGACAGCTGATCTCTCCACTTCAATACCAAAATGACCTGTAAACATGTATCATTTGGAGAAATATTACCAGTTATCAAAACAAATTCATATTTGCACGTCGTGTGTTGCAGTTAAACAGAACGAATCAATAAAAAACACTTCACAGCAGTCGCTGAAATCATAGTTATTGATATAAACTCATGATATATGCAGTTGCAGTGACGTGTGTATGTGATGTGTGTGTGTATATGATGTGTGTATGTGATGTGTGTATATTGCGCAGCACCTGCCGCGGCCTGTCATTCACCTGTATCCGCGGTTCGAGGCCCTCGGCGGGATGCGATAAACATTGACGTCCGGTTTCACGCACAAGATCGACTCGTATTCCCCCTCGGACGCCATCCTGCACTAATTTCAGTCGGTGTGAGAAATATTTCTGTCTTCATCCGAGTTGTTATTGTGGGCCAGCCGCTTCCACGAGAGCCGGAGGGTCAGTGACGTCACAGAAGCCGCAGACTCGACGGTCACGCGTCATCAGATCTGCGGTTGAACGGATCGACTCACGGTCATGGAAACCGGGCACGGACCCCTGAAACCATGATGTTGAGATCAGCGGATGGGTCATCGCCCGTGTTTCAATAGACCAATAGACTGCTGTGATAAAACATTTTTTTCTTTAATTAATTCGTCGAAATGCACGTATGAGAATCAGTGGGTATTTATATCCTATAATGTTTTTATTTATTATGTGTTTTTCGACGTGAATGCATAGGAACGCCCGCTAAATAAATATTCATTACGCTGATGACCATTGCGGTCAACGCATCCCGGTCGGTCACGCCTACCTCATTAATATTCATTAGGGATGCTTGCTCTGAACATGTTGTTTGACAGCTTAGCCGGAAACGGAAGCGGAAATTTCCTGTAGTCTCCAGCAAAGCCTCTCATCTCTCGTCCACCCCGTCTGAAGGTTCGTATATGAAACATACATTTCGCCCATATTTATTAACTACAAATACTATAATGCACGATCATCCACATACATCTTCAGCAAGATTCATGGACAAGGTTTATTATTGTCCTGCCGATGCTTTATTTCTGTATTTTTGCATTATTGTCCTGCTCATCAAACTATCTTTCAGCTGTTGCAGGTGTCAGACTGCAGTCTGTGCACGATCAGACATCTGATGCCGCAGTATGTGCAGATTTAGAGTATATGACAGCGTATTTGTTTGTTTATTGACTGACGCTTCTAAGCAAACGTTACCTGTATGTGCAGTGTCGGTAAGATGTGTTATTGCCCGTCTGTGCAATAAATGAACCGTCAGCTGTACTGCAGTAACCTGCAACTGTGTACAGTGCATATCGGTTTTGCTGCTAAAAATAGCATAGCATCAGGTATTACCATGACAGGCTGGATATTTATTGATGTTTTTATAGCTGTTGCAAGGAAATATTGCAGCTTCTTGTAACATCAGATTGAATCGTGTCATTTTAATTAAACTGCATCACACTGAATGAGGAATTTGTATTAAAACAGGTTTTGCCTTCATATTTCTGCTGTGTAGGCTGCAAGACACCATACAGAGCATATGGACTGAGGTGCTTGTGACTAAGAAATCCTGTCAAGAGTTCATTTAGCAGGTGATTTGTTGTACAATATGGGCTAATACAGTAAGTGTTTGCAATCGTATAACATTGCGAAATATCAAAAACAACAGCCTGTGTATGAAACCCCGAGAAAGCTTTGTTAAAAGTCTCGCGTGAGTATAGAAAAGCACAAATACACTTGACCATCAGCGGTTTAATCTTCACCTTTAAAATATCCCTTAACATTGATTCTGTGTGTGTGTGTGTGTGTGAGAGAGAGAGAGAGAGAGAGAGAGAAAGAGAGAGAGACATTACTGCATCACTGACAGGAGTTGCAGTTGTGTAGCTTGTGCATGAGGTTTTTAAACTGTTCTGGTCTCTTCAGAAAGATCAGAGATAAAACTGCCATCATGACTCACTCGATGCTGCGGCGACAACTTAAGAACCTCGTTCAGAACTTCTCTGAGGCAGAAGTGAAGGTGAGATTCTGTTGTCATCTCTCTCAATCTACTTTCATTCATGTTTATTCAGAATTCAGCATGTCTGTCCAGTACTGATCATAAATGCTGTATTAATGACTCTGTGGTCTGTGACTCTGTTGTTGAGGTTCGAGAAGCGACCTCTAATGACCCCTGGGGGCCTTCCAGCTCTCAGATGGCTGATATCTCGGACCTGACATACAATGTGGTGGCGTGTAATGAGATTTTGGCAATGCTCTGGAAGCGTCTGAACGATGACAAGAATTGGAGGCACGTGTACAAGGTGAGAGATACAAACATCTAAAGGATGAGAAGAGAACAGTCTGTAGAGGGAGGAAGAAACCAGATTCTCAGACTGGTTGACTATTTACAGCGCGTGATGGTTTGTGTGACTGGATTACCCAGTCAGTGGCTGGCTTTTTTCATATTTTCATATCTTTTTTCATAACTTGTCGGTGGGATGCTTTTACTTAGAAACACCTTGGCAACCACCTAGAAACACCCTAGCACTTGTTACAAAACAACACCAGTGCAAGTTTTGTAAAGGCAATCGCTTCTTTCATTGTAATGCATTTTTAAAATTGAAGTGAATTTCATGAAAATGAAATAATTGGTTAGTATGTATTAGATACTAACAGTAAGGGTTCCTCTCTCCTCCTGTGAGACAGGCTTTAACTCTTCTCGAGTATCTGTTGAAAACCGGCTCGGACCGCATTCCCCAGCAGAGCAGAGAGAACATTCACATCATCAAAGCCCTGACAGAATACCGCTGCACAGACAAGGATGGGAAGGACCAGGTACAGCGAGATATTCGGTTGTTTTCTCCTCTCATTTCATGAATGATTATACAGCAGGTCTGGTGATGTGTTTGGTCACAGGGGGTTAATGTGAGAGAAAAGGCAAAGATCGCACTCGTACTGATTGAGGATGAGGAAAAGCGAAAAGAGGAGAGAGATTTCGCTATGAAGACGAAAGACAAGCTGACAAAAGCTCCCAATGGTAAGATTTTTGGCCGGACATTCTGCACAAAGCAGGTGTTGAAAGTCTTTAGGGTTTCCTCGCCTCCAAAATCTCAATATTGTCTCTGTGTATGACCTAAATTATTTACTTCTAATACCACATTTCTGAGTTTTTAATTTAATTTGTTGGATTCAGTTAACCTAAAATTAACAATTTCATATTTTTTAAATGACCGTTTTTTGTTTAATTTTGCACACAAACCATCGGACGTTCAGTTACAAACAGGTTTCCAACACTACATTTGAATGTTTTTAAACATATTAAAGGTAGAGGAGGCAATTTCAGAAGAGCTAGCACGCAATAGCAAGCTAGCTTTGAAAGCTAAAGATCCCGCCCTCCCTTCAGAGCCACGCCTCCTCCTCCAATCTTTCTGGCAGATATCGCGTACCCTGCCTTTAATGGTTGTATTTATAAAATATGTGCATTCTAAATATATTGTATTGTGTTGTTTTATTTTACATTTCAGCGTCTTCAGCTACAGGCCCAGAGCAGGAAAAGCCAGAGATTCCACCATACACAGGACTTCCCTCGCTGGACAACATCCCTTCAGTGGCTGATCTGACCGCTGCTATGGCCAAGAAGAAGGAGGAGCAGAGGCGCCTGGAGGCCGAGAGGAAAGAGGCAGAGAGACGGGTGAGAGACATTACAAATGTGATGTGGTCACATGTGTTTATCATTACTTCTGATCACATCAAGTTCTGGAGCTCATTTACTCATTTAATTATAAAACTGATGTTAATATCGGGTGCAAATGAGGCTCATGTTGACCAATCTTGTACATTTGTGGGTTCCAGGCAAAGGAAGGTGACACAGAGCCAGATCTTTGGGAACAGGCAGCAACATCAGCGCCTCCATCTGGCTCGGACCCGTGGGGGGCACCATCTGATGCTTCAAATGGATCTGCTTCTGCTTCCAACGACCCGTGGGGGGCGCCATCCGATGACGCTAAAGAATCCAGTGCAGCTACTAATGATCCATGGGGTGGATCTGCTGATGTGGAAAACGGGTCTCCACCAGCTTCCAATGATCCATGGGGTGACTCTTCTGGAATTTCAGAAGATAAGCCCACAGCAAAAAATGATCCTTGGGATTCTTTAGCTGAAGCACCAAAAGACTCTAAGCCTTTGAAATCGGACCCCTGGGGGGCAGATAGTGTACAGGATTCTGAAAATGCAGCCTCAGACCCCTGGGGGGGCTCGCTAGAAGCCCCTTCAGCCAGGTCTGACGATCCATTTGGTGACGGTTCGAAGGCAAGTAATGACCCGTGGGGCACAGCAGGTAAGAACGTTTTTGGATCATGGCAGTTTTGTCAAAACATGCAAATTTTGTCATTTATTTAAACTTACCTAATGTTTAATTTATTCTCAGTGTCTTCACCCCCCACTGCTAATGACCCCTGGGGGGCCCCATCTGCTCCATCTGATGCCATGACAACTAGTGACCCGTTTGGTGATGGGGGCGCATCAGATCTCTGGGGGTCTCCTCCTGACAACGGTTTCTACAACGTTCTAATAATGTTCTTTCTCAGTAAATCAAGCTTAAAGCTGTGATCTGTAACTTTTGGTTGCGTGTTGCAGCTTTGAAATGTGCTGCTTGTGCTGCTTGTGGACCGTTTGCAGATGTTTGACGCATATTGCACACAAAAGAGCTTTTTTAAATCGGTCCGATCTGTTCAGCTAAAATGAGTACATCAGAGGAAGTGTGACACGTTTGAAGCTCAAGAAGATATTCGATGTAGCGCATAAACAAGATGGTCAAACACACTCATAACTGTGAAATAAAGGTCTATTATCCTTCTGTCTTAATAGCATAATCTCATTAAGATTTTTGTCTTTTTTCTCCATCTTTAGGCAAAACCACTCATGACATCAAAAAGCCAGCATCCTTCCTTGGTGAAGCTGCTTCATTGGTGGATTTGGACTCTCTTATGACTGTCAAGCCCAAACCGAAACAGCCTGCCCTCAACGCCATCCCCACCTGTAATCATAACGCCCAGGGTAAGGAGGGCTGAGAGAGCGAGCGAGAGACATCAACAATAAGAGCGGCTGACACAGAGAGCGAGATATAGTCTCGGTTTATTTTGGAGTGTTTGTGATGCAGTGTGTTTCAAGTGCATATAGTCTTGTGAATCATAACCGTAGTAGATGTAGATTCCATCCCAGCTGGTTTTTAAAACACAATTTTTGTATTCCTCCTCTTTGATATCTGCTTCCCTGCTCCCTCGTTCCCCATCACCCAACATTCCTCTGGCTTGTACGCTTTCAACTTTCATCCTTTTTTCATCCAGGTTTTTTGACGCCCACGTGTGCGACCATGTCCAATGCATGCCGCTCTGCTACGCGGCCTTTCACCCCGAATCACGTTCATTTTAATCCCATGACACCCCATTCCAGTGCCATCTTCCAGCACCCTTAAACACAGTCGTCACGGCGACTGTCTCCCATAATGCATCCCCAGCCTTGAGTGTAAGCCTTTCACCTTTGACCGTGCCTAATATGGGTTTTCCTGTGGTTAACACCCACACAGCAGCTGGTACAGTCCAGCACTGCAGAGACTCTCATTGGTCAGTTCTCACCTATGCCATGCACAGGATTGGTTCATTCATGTCCTGATGTTTCCACAGCCCAGTTCCACTGGAACTGCGCTGAGAAATAACATTTGAGTTCTCCACCCATCATATACTCAACCCTGACCTTCCCTAATGACCCTCCCCTTCAACACATAACAAATCCATTTTATTATGTGTGTGCGTGTCAATGTGTGCAAACATTTAAATATCAGTCTTTCCTTTCTGGAAAGCAAACAGCATGCAAATCCAGCCGGCATATTTGGTGTTTATCCAGCACATTATAGAATCCTTCAGGATTTTTGAATGTGGTTTATTTGGTTGGTTGAACAAGTTGGAATATCTACTGATTAGGTTTGCCAGCAAACAGGTTTGGAATAGTCAGCTATGTTGTTCTGATATATATTAGATATGAGTGGAGAACATCATGATTATGCAGAAATATAACCGGATAAGTAAGTTATGTTTTAATTTTACACGGATGATTTTTATTGCATTCATTTTCAAGAGTTTTCATAACATACAGAATTATGTTTGTTGTCATTAAAATGTAAATGATTTGGTTTGGAAGCGATCTTTCTCAGTATCAAAACAAATCTACTCACAGCGTTTACTGTGAGTGACGATCACGCACAATGTTTTTTATTTGTTTGGAATGATTGTTTCTCACTTCAGTTTAATTGGATTTACATGTAGTAGAGAATAAGTGCATCCGAGGTTTGTAAAACAACAGGAGAAAGATATCTGAAAGAATCTTTATCTAAAATGATTTATTAGGAAGATTTATACATCCTGTACTTGTGCTTTCGGATTGTTGAAAATGTATTTTTATTCTTGTATTATTTATTTATTTTTATCGTGCTATTTATTACGCTAATTTAAATAAATTATTTCACAGTGTTTAATCACGTTGGCTGTTGTAATTATAGGTTAAGTTATGGTTTTATTTTAATACAAATAAATAGATTTATTCTACCAGCTGTGACAAAGCTGTGGTGTTACCAGTGAAAGTGCACAATGTAAGAATAAAGTGAAGATTGTGTAACAGAATATCTGTCTAGTGAACTTATTATTTATTGAACTTATTGTTTAATTTAAAAGAATACGTGAAATATAATATTTGTAATAGGTTTGAATTCCATGATAGGACATCCTACTTGTCTGTCAAACTGTGTGATATTTTTTATGTTTTTATCAAATGTTCAGTCAAAGACACGTGAAGTAATCTAGAAGATGCATTCTTGTCATTTATTTTGCATTTGTAAATGTAACAGGTCCCAGTCCTGATATGAGATCATTACACAGCTTTACACAACAAAACAACACAACAGAGCACATGAAGAAAACATTAGAAGCTTTGGTTTAACAGAGCGTTTTTTTGATGTAATTTACTAACATACAGATGATGATATTCTGACAAATAAGATGAAACAATTTTGATTTTCCACTGTACATGAAACAGTGACATACTGTATAAACTGAACATCAACAAGTCTAAAGAACAGTTATAAATAACTACAAGAACAGTGAGATGTGCAGACTGGACAGTAAAGAGATGAGGCATACACACCCTAAACATCTAAACAACAAAGATAAATAATAAAGTGTCTCTTAAAGGTGCGTTCTTGTTAAATACCAATACATTTGTCTTAGGACATGGTGCCAATAAACACTTAATTTGATTTGACTTCTCCTTTTTGCACCACCTCTGGTTATATGAACATTAGATTTATATCATATTCATTATTTTTAAATGAATTTAAGCTATTATCCACATTTTGAAATAACCCGGTAGAAATGGAGAATTCAATTAAATGTGCACACCCCTGAAATCAAGCATGACAAAA
This sequence comes from Botia kubotai, assembly GCA_036877585.1. Lineage (NCBI taxonomy): Eukaryota > Metazoa > Chordata > Actinopteri > Cypriniformes > Botiidae > Botia > Botia kubotai. The sequence goes on along the minus strand of JAZGTI010002685.1, from coordinate 25,643 downwards.
CGGATCATGATTTCATTCGTCATTTATTGTCGTACTGAACTAACCGCAGAGCGACTTCACTTGAAGAAACAGCCTCGATGAACTCGCCCTCGGCCAGCCGCTCTGCATGTGAGAGAGGAAATTCACTGTGTTAATGCTGAGTGTGTTAAATGTAGGCAGTTTCAGAGAAGCAAGCTATGAAAGCATAAGACCCCGCCCTCCCTTCAGAGTGCTCTCTGAAGCCACGCCCCCTCCAACACATGAACACATACACTGTATGACAGGCAAGCAGGAGGCCTATCATTGTATTCAGACTACATGCAATGATTACATGAACATTTTATGGTCCTGTATCTTGCACAGAAGATATACATTCAAATAAATATCTTTAGACACTTTACTTAGTGATTATTATCTTATTATTATTATCTTTTAACAAGCACAATACAACATGTTTTTGGAAGAAATCACCTGCTCTGCCTTTAAAATCGACTGAGCAGGAACTTTCTTGCGTTCATGTCCTAACTGACTTCTCTTACCATTGTCCTTTTTGTCAAAGATGGCCCAGAGCTTCTCTGCTCTCTTCTCTGGAGTGCTTTCATCACTGGCCAGTTCGGCCTGCTTGTCTTTGGGTATGAGTTTGAAAATGGCCTGATGGGAAATCACAGACAGAGCATAAATGTTGTAGAAGTTCATCGTTATGGTGATGTTGTTGTTGCTCAGTAACCATAGCTACACCAGCTGCTGTTGTGCTGCTTTGATAACATCCCATGACACACAGAGTTGCATTTATAAAGCTCTTTAATTAACACTGAGTTTTATTGGATTCTGTTTGGACTAGTTGTTAAATTTATCTCTCCTCACATCTCTTTAGCTGTTTAAATTGCTATAAATGTCTTACTTCTCGATTAGAGCTTAACTCGCCCGTTGGGTAAAGGTAGATTTAGCTCACCCTGATATAACTAGGGTTACCTAGCAACAGCTGTCCACAGAAAAAGAGGTGAATGCGTGTGATTTATGAGACGAAATCATGGAATCATTTGAAACATCTACATGATATTTTGTATTGCTTCATTTTACACACCCAGCGCACAATTTTAGGTTGTAGGAACATTTCCCTAACATTTCCATTTAAACGTTCTAGGAATGTTTAAAAGTGTGCATTTTAGACATTGCATTAACATGAATGCTTCGTTATAACAACGTTATTTAAACCTTTTTAAATTCCGTTCATTTCTTAAATAAATGGGGTATAACATGAAAAAACGTCCCCCTAACATCACTGAGCGCACGTCAATTGATAACTTTGAAAGAACCTCCAGAGAACATCGGCCAACATTCTGAGAACGTTCCCCGTTAGCGGGACATCCTCTTACCTGGCAGAGTTCACACACTTCAGCTTTTGTGATGTAGCCGCTCTTGTCCACATCAAACAGTGAGAAGGCCCATTCCAGCTTCAGGTTCGACCTGCCTGAGGAGGTCATGTGAAGAGCAACGATATACTCTCTAAAGTCCAGCGTCCCGTCGTCATTGGTGTCGAAGGAGCGGAAAACGTGCTGCGCGTAAGTTTTGGCGTCACTGTCGGGGAAGAACCGCACGTAGATCTCTACGAACTGATCCTGTGTGATGCGACCAGAGGGACACTGCTTCTGGAAGTTCTCGTACCACTGCATGATCTCAGCCTCCGTGAACCTGGTGTTCAGCTTCAGGTCCTCCAGGATCTCCTTGGAGAGGCCTCGTCCTTTCTGTGAGTTTCCCATGACCTTATCAAAGAATTGTGTTCTCGGTGAAGATCAGACGGAGTCTCTAAAGTTCAGGGAGGTCAAAACTGTGAAATAACAGCAACATTCTTTGAGCAGATGCAAGAATGCATCATCATCCATCCTAATATTTATTTCGTTCAAATGCAGGATTTTGTTTAAAATGACAAGCATGTTTTCAGTATAAAACTTCTCAAACAGGTGCTCTCTGTCTCCCTCTACTGACATATTAGTGTCAGTGTCGCTCAAATAAATGAAGATACTGAAAAAAACTTCATAGAAAATGAGGAAATGAGTAATGCTGAGTAATGAGAAAACACTGGAGCACGTTTTGCTGGTTGCAATATGAAAATTGTAACTGGTTATACTGGTTATGTTTTTGTGTGTAACAAGATTTTTTCACTTTTTGAGCGTCAGTAGTTACGACTGTGACTCATAACTTACAGTAGCAAAGTTATAAAATACAGTAGCTTCCTAATAAATTACAGTAAACAGAATGTATTTTGTAGTCCATGAGGTTTTTCCAAATCTTTATTACACGTGTCCGTCTGGTATGGACAGAGCTCATAAAAAGTAATGAGTAAAGAAAAATGAATTAAAAAATAATGAAGTAAAATAACAAGAAATTCAACAGCGCACAGGTGTATTTCGAAAACTGTGGGCAGTAACGTACATACTTAAGTCATTTACTGCTGTACATAGAAATGAATGCAAGAAGCCCCAAAGTAACAGTTCAGATGTGTAACATATAATAAACACACGCTTACCTTCAGTGGTGGACCAGCGATGAAGGATCAGCTCAGACTGAACAGTATTAAAAGTATTGAAGTAGTTCTTATGGGGAGGAGGTGTGGGTTAAGTCAATTACACAAGCCTGCGGGGCTCGGCCATAAAGAGAGTTACATTTATTGCATCTTTGATTCTGTGTCTTATAATATTCTGTCTATGTTTCAGCTAAATCACTGGAGTAAGTAAACGATTTAAAGGAAAATATAAAAGCAATCATTTCTGATGTCCCGAGACCTGACAGAGCCACTTATAATAAAACTTAAAAAATAAATAATACAAAACATTTGTTTTATGTCTATGTCAAGAACTTGTTGCTGTAAAGCTGCTTTGCAACAATGCAACGTTTAATGTAAAAGGCGATAGCTATTGACATGCTTTTAATTGGTCATTTTATACAATTTAATTTTATAAAGCTACTCTGACGGAGATTTCCATCATTAAATGCAACAGACAGTTCCGTGAAAAACACAATGTTACCCCTAAAGGCACTTGCATGTCAGTGGTCCATATAAATCTCATTTGGTGGTATGTGACTCCACTGTCTACTGTCTTCCAGTACAGAGTCACAAGGGCTTGATGTGTATTGGTGACCTTTGACCTACACACTGTTTTCGGCTGCAGTTAATACGAGAGCAGATGACTGCCTCACAATCTGTGTACTTGTATTTAAGTCTATAAGATATTAATATCTTTGCTTTTTAATATTGCTGTTGTGTGTGTTATACAGCAGTGAGATTAAACGGAGCACAGGTGAGACATGCATAATGCTCATCGCATTTTTCCCCTGAGCTCAGATCCACAGCGTCTCAGACTGGGCAAGACATCAAAGTCTGAATAATCTTTTGTCTGTTTATGGGAGACACTTGTGTAATCAGATTAGAGGATCAGATTGTGTGGTCTGGATGTCATTTTGTGTCTGCTGAATTACTTGTTACTAATATACACAATTGTTTTTAATACCAATAAAGTTTTTTAGTCTTTTCTAACCAAAAACAGTAAGAAGTAACTAAAAAGTTTTACTAATGTTATTGCAAAAATGTTTTTAAAAACCTTGAGAGAACTTTTGGAGAACACTAGCCAACATTCTGAAAATGTTCCCTGTCAGCTGGTATCCTGCTCTAATATAAACCCTATCTACTGTTTTAGGAATCGGGATCACAAATGCATCTTCACCTTATCATCTTAACTAGTCTACCTCGCTCTGCACCTCCCCCCAAAAAACACCAGACAGCAATCCCTCCTCACACCTCCTGCAACCCAGAACTTCTGCTGTTCTGAGAAAGTCAGAATTACACCTGACTGACTTTAGCGGTTTAGTGAAGAGAAACATGTGTCAGGTAGAAGAAAGATAGTTAACCACAGACGGGTGAATTAACAACTGCTATCTAGTTAATCGCTTTCACCCACTCGTGGTTATGTGTGAACCTAAACATATGTCAGTGTACTGTCTGCTAAGAGTCAAGGGTCTTGCCCCTGGAATTAACACATTATTACCGATATTCTAATTCATAGTGACTAATCTATAGGGTCGAATGTCTAATCTATAGGGAATTCCTGTATATGTGTGGTTGGCACATACTTTAACTGCCACCTAAATAAAAAATAATGCCTACGAGTTTTTTGTTTTCAATGTTACCTTTTCAAAAGTTTAAATCTCATAAATTTCAATCTTGTGTCTTGTGCTTGAAAATCTTTAAAATCAGTATATCAGCAGGTCAATTTAGATAATGAAAAGACAATGATGAATATATGGATCATAATATATAGCCATCTATTAGTTTGTTACATAGATAACACCCATGTACTAATTTAGGATGACAAGAATTACATAAATATATCGCAGATTTTCTTTATGTATTTACTGTGCAGATCTTACTGGTCTATACCGCACAGAATACACCGTTTATAGAGCACATGTGCTAAACTGTGACCCAATCGCATTAGACGACTTAAAACAAGAAAAGCCCGCTAATATAAGCACCCAGAGCTAAATAAAGCCCGCGGTTTGTTTGCTTTCTCTTCGTTTGACTGTAAGCTTCTTATTTGTTTACTGGAGACACTTTTAGAAGAGGCAGACATGAAAGTCACTCTACCTAAAAAACACAGTATTCAGAATCTAAAACATTATTTTATTCATATTATTAATAATAACGCGCTCTTATGCTTGGACTTTAACTTCTTGCTTTAATATTCGATGGTTAATAAGACAAACACTCAATAAACAAAACTCTGTTCACGCACATTTAATGCCTTAAAACACTCCGGAAAATAGAAAATAACAAACAAGATGTTTTTATATTGAAAGAAAATTACATTTATCACTTTGTAAATCTTCCTTATTGTAATTAAATATCTGTAATATTTCATAAGAGTCTGATTACACGACATGTAATCGTGACATTTACAACGTCCAGTTTTTTTTTAAGTTGTATTAACATTGTTGCTTGGTTTTAAGAACATTATAATCAGACTTCTGTAACGTTTTTAAAACGTTAACTTAAGAATATTGTTTTTATATGTGATATAAAACGTTAAAAACGTTCTGCTTACCTTTCTGCAGGAACGTTTTGAGAACTTTGAGAGAACTTTTCAAGAACGTCAGCCAACGTTCTGAAAATGTTCCTTGTTTGCTGGGCTCGCACCTTCCCAAAAAGTTACCACATTTCCGCCAAAATAGTTTACAGTTACAGTAAAACAAAAGTACATTTTCAACAATACAAATATGTACAACGTGATGAAAAAAATGGTCCCATATTCATTTTCTAATTTGATTTATCATAAGTAATAGCAATTCTACAGATTTCAACAATTCTAAAGTAAAGATTATTCTAAACAAACAAATAAATAAATGTTGGATCCTGACAACTACTTCTTTCGATTTGCACATAAATACAGATTGATTGACACGGTTATCATAAACTATCGAAATATCGTTTTTATTGAATTTATTTTTTATTGAATTTATATTAGTGCATTGTAGTCTTTCACCGGAAAGAGATCTGCAGTGGGCGTGTCTTTGTCTTCATGTTGTAGTTTTACTAGAGCGCCACACATAACACTGATTTACAAACCATCCGGATAATTTCTCCAATCACTTCCTCAGTGAGCCGGTCAATCCGTCTGACATACAGATCAGCAGCACATACGCGTAACAACAAACTCTCGCAGCCAATCACCGCGCGGACGCTTCACCGCAGTTTGAGGCTCAGCAAAAACAGTGGCTGAAGTTTCTCTTGTACGTATAAAAGTTTTGCAACCTTTAAATAGATCTTTTTTTTAATGTAAGTGTAATGTAATGTAATTTAATGAAACTCTCTATTTTATATATGAATTAAAGTGCTCAGTTCCAACGCAAATATAAACGTGCTTGCACTCTCACCTTGTTAGCAGAAACGTGCTGTAAGGTATTGACAGGAAGAGATTTCCAAGTTAATTAACTAATGCTTAATTAACTACTTGTTAACGGTAATGCCTTATAAACTACTAGTAAGTCGTCTGTTAATTGTGACAAGCCCTGCACTGTTACATTCGTCCGGTTCTTCCTCAACATCTTCTTGAATAAACAGGATTGTTTTCTTCATGAGAGAGTTTGTGTTTGGTTTGCAGGTTTGTGGATGTAAGTCGGTTTCATGTCACCTGTTCCATCATGACTGACGCGCAACAAAACACGAGGAACCGCAATGGTCCGTTTTGAACGCCCTAAAACTTTTATTTTATCTATAAATGGGGTTTTACTGAAAGATTAAAAGATCAATACAGAGAGAACAGCACAGTTGTAATGTTACCAGTGTTTGACTCCTGTGTTGAATAAAGTGTGTTTCTTTATTTCTGGTTACAGATTTGAAGAATGAAGAAGGGTATGAAATCTCCATTCCATATGAGGACAGTAACCCAGATGAGTCTGGCTTCAGTATTCACAATGACCACGTCATTGATTGTAAGTGTTTATTCAAGCTACACATTTGATAAGTATGTTTCCTGGAAATCAAACCCACAACACTTTTGCGCTGCTAATACAATGTGCTACCAATTGAACTGAAGTACTTGTGTCATAGTTGCATGTATGATTCAGGCCCGACCCCTCTGTTGCACAAGAGGACTTCAGTGTGTTCAAAAAGAAGGTGGTCTTAAAAATGGCTGAATGATTCTGTTCTTGACCTGAAGCAGATTCACCCTCCAGCCCGGTTCCTCCCTGCAGTCCGTACCTTCTGATTTCCAGCCTCAGAACCCAGCTTCAGATTTCTCTAGAAAAGAACTCCTGGCTCCAGAAGCGCATGGAAGATCTGGAGGAGGAGAGGGACTTTCTGCGCTGCCAACTCGACAGATTTATCTTCACCAGCAGGAGCCAGGAGATGAATGGTACGTGTTTGCACAGAGTGGAGAGTTTTAATGTGATGGTCTTAAGGTTGATTCAGGGGGTTAGGTCAGACACTATAGATGTATTGTTGTTTAATAAACCAGTTTTGTGACTTCTTAAAGGCTGAATCTGCTAAATGAATGAATTTACATGTGTTTACAACACCATTCATATCACTTTAAACTTTATTCTTTAAAACAGAACCTCAAGCAGAAGCTGTACAGCAGCCCACCAAGCAGAAGCCTGTCAGCCAGAAGACATCCAGCTCCTCTCTACCACCCATGACCACACGCTCTGGTCTGATGCTAACACACAGCCAAAAGCGCAGCAGAAAATGCAGCATGCGAGGTTTGTGCAGTTCTGCTCAGCTAAAAGCTTTTCCTAAAGCTAACATTGATACAAATAATAATATTTATAAGTCTTATAAGTCTTTGCAATAATTGCAAATAGTGACAGATTTGAAAAACATGTTTTAACAGATTTGATTTCAGTATTCTGTTTCACTTAACATTATGGTAAAAGATTTTTTGGTTAAAGATTTGTTTGCTTGTCCATTATTTTACTCTTCAGATGAAGGAGAGGAGGAGGTGATTGAAGAGGAAGAGTATATAGAGGAAAATGGCTACTTAGAAGACGAGCAGGTGACAGATGATGATGATTCTGATTGTAAAAGTTCACGAAAGATTCGTTCGGCTCGGCAGAACGGCCAGACGAGGGTGAAGAGAAGACGGGTTTATCGTATCTCCCGGCCCAGGGAAAGACAAAGAGGTGCGAAAAATATCAACTTGCTATGTGTTGAAGCCCAGAATCATCCTGAATCATCTTTTTGTGTAAAGTTTAGCCTCAACGTTTTTCTCTCTTCTCATCTCCAAAATTTCATTCCAGTTAAAGACCCAGAAGGGGTTCTTCTGCGCTACAAGAAGATCCTTGTAACCCATCAAAAGTTGAAGAGCATGTCCAGAGCTTTCCAGGTCCACGGGGTCGACCGCAACACCGTGGCCTCCACGACACCCATCGCTGAACTGCTCCTGGTGGCCCCTGAGAAGTTAGCAGAGGTCGGTGAATTTGATTCGTCCAGAGAGAAGCTTCTGGATTACGCGAGGCGCTGCTATAAAGCTTTTGACGAGGCCTCGCACGCAAAGATTCAGACCATGAAGAAGAACAACCTCCTGCTTCCAATTTCATACCGGTTTAGACACTGAATGTCCAGCTCCTTCATTTGTGGGAGGAGTCTGTGAAACTGAGGTAGTGGTTCGAAAATATGAAAATCTGAGAATCTCACGGGCTATTTTTTTTCTCTACCTTAGCTCTGAATCAACTTAGTTAGGAGTAAAAAAAAAAGTCCCAACTTTGTGGCATTTTTTGATGGTGGTAATTTTACAGTAAGTGTACGCAAGAAACATTGTTTCTACTGTTAACTGTAAATAGAGTGACTAACGTTTCAGTTCGTACAATTTATATAATATATATATCACCTCGGTCAAGGTGGTCAAGGTGATATATATATATAATATAAATTGTTACTTTATATATGCATATGGTTGTTTTTGTAAAGTGTGGAATAGAACAACAGATTGTCAACTATTACCTCATTATTTCTAACTGAAATCATGATTAAGTTTATAGATTAGGGATGATATAAGAAAACAAGAGATTTAATATTTTGACCCTGTGTGGCCTTTCTTTGAGGACATAATTCAGGCTTTACTACAATCTGACAAAAAGAATGTTTTTCTAAATCATCTTCAGCCTTTCTGTGTTTATGTTGATCGCTTATAGGTTTAATGAAAACAGCCTAGAGTTGAGGAAAAAAAATATGCTGAAGTTTAATTGGGTAAAGAGAAATCCAGTTACTAAAGACTAGTTATTCAGTAAACCTCAGGAATCTGTTGATGTTGGGGTTTCAGTGTGTTGCTGTCTTACTACATGACAGTGATCACACACTGTGTGCGAGAGCTTAGAAATACATTCTAACATTACATTTATAATATGAAACACACACACACACACACACGTATATTAGCTTTCTCAGAGACGTTGTCTGTTGTGTAATTCATTTTGGGTACACTTTGGGTACTGGTTCTTTAACTACTCATGAGGTTCCAAAACAAACTCGAAATATCTGATATTTGTTTTCAAAGATCTTATAGTTGATCTGAAATATGATAGATATGGTTAAAAACTGTTTCTGTGTTTCTACTAGTCGATGCTAATTTTTATCATTATATTAATCTGACTGTATAAGAGATTATATAATGCTACTATGGTGTTTATAAATTGGCTTGTTTGTAAAGTAATGGTTTGAAAGTGCATTTTGTTTGTTTGTTATTGTGATATCTATCTGTTTGTTTGATGTAAACTATACTATTTTCAAAACTATATCCTGCTGTATTCATATAACATGTCTGAACACAATATGGAGAAAAACTCCAAAATTATTTTTGTAGAAAACTGCACACTCTAATTCAAAAGTAAAATCTGAGATAAAATGACAAGATTGTTGGCGAGGGGCGGTGTAAAACGACCCACTCATAAAAATAACTCGACTGTTGTGGTGAATTAACATTTTAATGGTTTTAATATCTTTTTAATGATTTTGATATCTTTGATATTGCGATTAAACGTATATTTCATTGATACCATGACAAGGAAAATAAAGACTGTTGTACTGAAGGAGGATGAGTGTGTATTATTTCCCCCTCATATTTCAATTGATAAGCGTTTGGTGGGTTTTAAGATAGATTCTACCTGTCTGTGTGGTTTCAGGCATGTAAAGGTTTTAGAAGCCCGTGTGTAACGGGAGAATATGGTGTTTCAATGGCATCTTCTCTCCAGGCCTGTAGGGGGCAGACACGATAGTAGCGCTCTTGCTGCACGTAATGTTTAGCGCGGCTGTGAAGAAACACACAACGCGTCCGCCAACGCGGAATCAGCGGTTAGCGTTTTCAGCCGAGACGATCTGGACCTAACGCACCCATAAATGACAATGAACAACATCTGACTGTCTAGGGATATAATTAAGAATCATATTAGTATAGCCGAAGGGATTCATTCACCTTTATTGTTGTCTTAAGACTCTTCATCGCCTTGCAGCGTTTCGAGTTAGCATTAGCGGCTAACAACACCCTGCAGAAAAGTGTTTATTTACACGACTGCCCGAATTTTAGTCTCCTTCGGGAAAGCGTGTTTGCTGGTATTGTTTTAATAACATCTACAACTTTTAGTGCGGCTCGTGAGTTTGGGTGAGACAGAAACGACTGTATATTAGTGAAATATCGTATTAGCTGTTGGATTTGAGTTTGGGTGAATTCGCAACACCAGAATGTCTGATTTTGACGAGTTTGAGAGACAGCTGTCCGAAAACAAGCAAGGTAAGTGATGGAAGTGTATCAGAAGTGACCAAAACAGAGAGAAAACCACATGCCAATAAAAGCAGGAAGTGTTCGTTTGTTGCCACTGACACCGACATTATAAACATGCAAAGTCAGGACGCTTCAGGCTTAATTTATAAGTAAAGTGGTCTTTAAAGTTTAAAGACATACATGAACCCTGGAAAAATAAGTAAGGTATTCAGTTTAACTGATGGACAATTAAGAATGTAGTGATTATGGTGATATAGTGTGTTAATGTAATACAATCTCAACTGATCCTTTAATAACAAGCTTCAGTCTGACACAGGGAGCACTTGCAGGTTACATCGAACCTGTGACCCGTGGCTGGGTTTGTGTCTTGTCTGTTGTGTTGTCACATCCCTTATCCTCATTGATGCACATACTGTGTTATGTTTTTACAGTATTTAGATTTAGTTTATATGTGTATAACCCATTGAGTTCCATAAACTCTGTGTGTGTGTGTGTCTGTGATTCTTAACCCCTCATTATTCTCTTTTACAGGTGACAGTTTAAATGGCCATGGTGGGTATCAAATGAGGAGCTCAAAAGCACACACACACACACACACACACACATACACACACACACACACTGATTCCTTTGCTTCCTTCCTCCTAATTCTGCTTTTTTTCTCCTGTAGATTCACACAGTGAAAACTGACAATCACAAACTTTCAAATCTTCAGTTTTCAGAACATGTCTTTGTTCTGCAGCTTGAAAGGGCTTTTCTGTCTCTAACTGAACGGCATAAAGCTTTTTTCCTCTCTTTAGCTTCAGGTTGCTGCAGCTACACTTTCCTCTTGATCTTCCTTATTTTTCCCCTTTCCTCGTTCTGTCTCAGAGCGGGACAAAGAGAACCGGCATCGCAGGCGCAGTCCGTCGCGCAGTCGCAGTCGGGAGAGGAAGAGGAGAAGCAGGGAGAGGAGGAGCAGAGAGCGACGCAGTGGCAGCAGAGACCGTCGCCATAGACGCAGGTGAGAGAATCTCAGCCGGATTCTGATTGGATAAAATGTCATCATTATGATAGAATTAAAGGTCAGTGGAGTGCAACAGTTAGTGCTAACTTTTAAGAAATGAAAACTTCCAGAACCAACTTTGAGTAATGAGCATAAAAAAATGAAAATGTGATAAATGGGATTTTAAATTCCAGATCCCACTGTGTTGTTGATCTTTATACACATGAAAATGATGAGAAATTTCTGTAATTCAAGGTATTTGTATCTAGACTAAAGATTATTCCACCCTGTTGGCTTTTTTAACCTGAACTAGTCTTTTAATTGCACAGTAACCGAGAATCAAACAAGTTGATCGTGTCGGAATGTTGTTGCCCTCATGTAAGCAGTACAGTCATTAATTTGTTTTTTATCATATTCAGATGTTAAATGTGTAAAGCATGTGTCATGTACTGAGGTTAAAGCTACAGTGTGAGGTAGCTGTTTGTCATACCTTGTTCTTAAATGTCATTTCAGTGATCACACACAGAACCAACACCAAGAGACTGTCAGGTAACTGCAGATGGGCTGAATGACCTGAAGTATGAATGTTGTTTTACTCTCAGATCAGCTGTCCCACACATGAGTTTCCTTAGATACAATTCCTTCATCTACAAGATTATTAGCAGGATTGTTTTGCTGATATAATTGTGTATGTAACTAACATAAAGAAGTGACTTGGAAGAACTGCAGTTTATCAAGAATAGTCTATTGCTTCAATTTAAAAAGTCAAATGTGTTATTTTTTGTTAGCAAACATTAGTGTTCCCTCAGTGATTTGGCTGATTATTTCTTTATAGTAATCTTATTCAATTTAATAATCGCATAGTTCTTAAAATGATGTTCATTTGTTGTGTCACTTTGTGCATTGCCCTTTATAGTTCTTTATTTACCTAACATGTGTTGATTCTTGTGAATGTTGGGTAAAATGAATTAAATACTGTCATGTTGTAGGTCATACATGCATGACATTAATGGATGTATGGTTGGTTGACATTAATGGATGTATGGTTGGTTGACATTAATGGATGTATGGTTGGTTTTGACCGTGTTTTAATGTTCTCTCTTTTCAAATGCTCGGACGTCATGGTCTCAGTCGTTCACCTCCCCGTGAGAAGAAGAAGAAAATCAAGAAGTACTGGGATGTCCCGCCTCCAGGCTTTGAGCATATCACACCCATGCAGTACAAAGCCATGCAGGGTAAGAGACATGCACTATTTATCCTCTCTCTCTCTTTATTTTCTGATTCAGACCAAAGATTACCAAATTAACAAGATGCTCTATTACTATGAATGGGGAAAAGTGCAAACCTCAATATGGCCGCTCCAGCGATTAAAGTCCCAGCTAGGTCTTGTTTGACTGAAATTGCAAAGATGGCCGGCGAGTGCAAAGACTTTGTTCAGATCTTTACTGGCGTCCTCTGATAATTGGTTATGTGCGTCTCTCCTCCAGCTGCTGGTCAGATTCCCGCCACTGCGCTGCTTCCCACCATAACGCCGGACGGCCTGGCAGTGACTCCCACGCCGGTGCCTGTGGTGGGCAGTCAGATGACTCGACAGGCTCGCAGACTTTACGTTGGCAACATCCCATTCGGCATTACAGAGGTGTTGATTGAACACTGTTTATGTAGCAGAATGAGTGCAGGGCCTGTCAGAACACCTGATAGTTTTATTACACAGAAGCTTTGTAGTGAGTTTGGGTTTCACATAGAAATTGTGCATTACTGTTTTCCACATTTTCAAATAAATGTCTTTGAACCTGTGAAATAAGACATGGAGGTATATAGTGAGCAGAAAGTGACACACGATGTAGATCAACGTTATCCTGTAGTTTAGTTTGTTCAGTGTAGCTACACGGTGCCAGAATACAGCTCACACTTTTACCAGCCTCAGGAGGCACATCCTGTGAGGTGTGTTGAATTTCCTACCTTTTCATAAGAAATTAATTTATATTTGTTCACAAAACTAACTTGGCATAAGTCATTGGATCAAAAACTGTTTAAGGTCACTAGAAATATAAGTTTGGACAAGTATGTCAAAACATTGAAATCTTGTTTAGACTTCTAAGGTTTGGCTGCTGACACATACAGGTTGTGTATGTACAGCCCTATAACACATGAATTGATGTGCTCAGATATCTGACCTAAAGGTTTCACAGTTGTGTTCCTCAGAATATCTCCAGCTCTTCTAACACTCTTCTCCTTCAGGAAGCAATGATGGATTTCTTTAACGCTCAGATGAGGCTCGGAGGTCTGACTCAGGCTCAGGGAAACCCTGTCCTCGCCGTTCAGATTAACCAAGACAAGAACTTTGCTTTTCTTGAGGTATAAGCACACAGTGTATATATTACGTCATCATTGCGCTGGGTGATGTCATATACAAATATGTAAGCCTGGTTCTTAAGTCGTGTGACCATCTGTTCCTCAGTTCCGCTCAGTGGATGAGACCACACAGGCCATGGCGTTTGATGGCATCATCTTCCAGGCGCAGAGTTTAAAGATCCGCCGGCCACATGATTATCAGCCCTTGCCTGGCATGAGCGAGAACCCCAGCGTATATGTTCCAGGTTCTCCTGCTTTCTGATTCCCTCATTGTTCCCCGACAACCGCAAACATCACATGCAGAACAATACAGAGGGAGTTTCTGAGGGACTTCAGATGGATTATATTACATTTGAATTAGAGTCAACTCGTGCTTAAAATATGAATCTGTTCCCAGATCATTCTTTCTCTTGTCCATTGTAGTTCCTCAGTCTATTATTAGCTTTGTGTCTCTAAGCTCACTGTGTGTTAATGTGTGTCTGATCTACAGGTGTGGTGTCTACTGTTGTCCCAGACTCCATTCACAAGCTCTTCATTGGAGGTCTGCCGAATTATCTCAACGACGACCAGGTTGGTTAGAAGTTTAATCGGTCATAAAATCTCTGCCTTCGTTACTTAAAGCTGCACTCCGTAACTTTTTGGGGTTAAAAATGAGCAGAAATCCGTTAAGCAACTAGTTATTGAGTAACTTGAGGTTATTGTGTTCCTCTAACTCAGCACAGTCTTTAAGATTCAGAAATATACGATATATTGAGGTCTTATGAAGCGAATTAGCTTCTGCAAGAAAGTAAGTGTTGTTTACAACAGTAGTTTTCATTACTGGGTGAAGGATCACTGTACAGTTCCAGCATTCTCTTCATCTCTTCAGGTTAAAGAGCTGTTAACCTCTTTTGGACCTCTGAAAGCTTTTAATCTGGTGAAGGACAGCGCCACAGGGCTGTCTAAGGGCTACGCCTTCTGTGAATATGTGGATGTTAATGTCAATGATCAGGTGAGTTGGCTAAGTTAGTTTTGCTGTGTACCTGTGGATTGTAAGATCTTCTGATTCACGGTGTTGTTATTTTAATATGTTTGCAGGCTATTGCTGGCTTGAACGGTATGCAGTTAGCAGATAAGAAGCTGCTGGTTCAGAGAGCAAGTGTCGGGGCCAAGAATGCCACAATGGTGAGAATCACGTTCAGCTAAGAGAGTTTAACTAATTCAGTGTCCTCACGAGTCATCTTTAATATTTCAACTCTCTGTCCACAGATGAGTATAAACGAGACTCCAGTAACCGTGCAGGTGCCGGGGCTGATGTCCAACCCCATGGTGCAGATGGGTGGTTCACCCACAGAGGTCCTCTGCCTGATGAACATGGTGGCTCCTGAGGAACTTCTGGATGATGAGGAGTACGAGGAGATTGTGGAGGATGTCAGGGAGGAGTGTTCCAAATATGGCCAGGTGAAAAGCATCGAGATCCCTCGACCTGTCGACGGACTGGAGATCCCTGGAACTGGAAAGGTAATGGAACCAGGTTTTGGTTTATACCACACCATGAAACCAAGGGTCAGGGGTCAAGACTTGCTGTTCTTTAGACCTTCTGTAGCAGATGATTAAAGCACTTTGACAATAAACCCGCCAGCTATGAACATCTGGTGCTGTTACACGTTCTCAATGCTGTTCTCAAACCATCTTGTGTTCTGTTTTGTTCTCCAGATCTTCGTGGAGTTCATGTCTGTTTTTGACTCCCAGAAAGCCATGCAGGGCTTAACAGGGAGAAAGTTCGCCAACAGGGTGGTGGTGACCAAGTACTGCGATCCAGACGCCTACCACCGCCGAGACTTCTGGTAGACGAGAGCAGCAGGAATGAGATGAAACCGCAGCTGTGTGAAGACAGAGATGATGAAGGGGGACATTTTTGTACTCTTAAATAAGGCGAATGTGCTAGTTTCCGTGTGGAGGGTTAAATTAAAAGATTTGTGAGCAATTAGGGAATTGTTTTTTGCTTTGCTTTCTATTTCAACAACATTAGCGTGAGATCACTTATTCTGTTTATAAAATTGTTACTATTTTTTAATTGTACACTGAAACACAATGTAAAATTGTGACGTAGCTGCCCAACAGAGAAGCAGAGAAGGTTACGTGAAAAATCTGTTTGACGTTTCCACTGTCATATTCAGACAGGTAATTAAAAATTGGATCATTTGCTGCTGAGCCTTGTTTTTATCCCCTTTTATTCCATTCATAACTGACTGATGGATCCTTTCATGAGTCATCTGTCTTCTCTGTTGGACAGCTCGCCGTGTCTCCCTCTCGTAGCATTTCACAGTTCATATCTCCAGTTATTAGAATGTCCCAAATCTTGTTTTTGGTGTAAAGTTGTGGTTTTATTTTCTTACACTCTCTGTCGTCTCTTCCATACGTAATCACCAAACAATTTGATGGCATCCAGTGTGGACGCGCTTGTTTCTATGTGTGATTTTCAGTATAATAGATCTCTTTTGATAATAAAACTATTGGAAGTATCACTTATGTCTCTCTGGGTTTCAGTGGCTTGAAATATGTTGTATTGTTAAATGCTATTTTTATTTAGCAATATGTAGCATTTGTGTTTTTGTGGCTAATGAACTGGCTAGTCAAGCACAAGTCTTTACTTGTATCTGATGATTTAACTTGAAAATATGGGACTTCTTTGACCCTATTCGATACCTGTGAAGTTCAACTAGTACAAAAGGAT
Source organism: Botia kubotai (assembly GCA_036877585.1). Taxonomy (NCBI): domain Eukaryota; kingdom Metazoa; phylum Chordata; class Actinopteri; order Cypriniformes; family Botiidae; genus Botia; species Botia kubotai. Next base: position 9,340 of record JAZGTI010002685.1, on the reverse strand, counting down.
CTTTGTAAACCGGAACCAAAGTTAATTCTCTCTTGGCATTCTAATGTTATTTTTCATAGTTCACATCTAATTATGAGTTTCCTGTGTTTTCAGCATCAAGGGTGGTAATGAAAATTATAGCACACTGTTTTTTGTTGTTTTTTTCTCGGATCAGTTATGTTAGTAGTGTGTTGATAAATATATTTCCATACCATAATCGATGTTCGCAAACTATAGCTAAATGTTTTACAACAATGTTTTTTAAACACGTTTCCCTTGCATACATTTATACAAACCACATTCCAGATGTATGTACTTTAAAAGAATTTCAAAATGCTGTGACGACAGCAGAGCATGTTCATCTGCCCAATGAAAAGTTATTGGATAGTCCACACAAATATCGATTATAAAGGATAAAGTATTCTCGTTAATTCAGTATATCGAAGGCAAACTCAGAACAGCGTAGCATCTGTTCAGTAACCGTGGTAACAGGATGTCGTATGCTAAAAAGCTGCAGTCCGTAACTTTTGCCTCTCTAACGCCATCTCTGTTTGAAGCATGTAATTGCAGAGTTAATTTCTTAACATAGATGGCACGTTTAAATGATCGACAACAGCTGTGAAAGCAAGTTACACAAACTGCATCATATACAGAACCTGGACACGTGATACAATAGCCGGACATTCCCGTGAAACCGGACCGACAGCTCAAATTATAAATCATTATTACAAACTTACAGTTGTGAATCAGGGTACGGCAATGAGATTGTGTTGAACACCGATCCGTCATGTAATTGTAATTGATTTGTATTGGTTGATTACAATTTATTGAATGTTGTTCATTTTAAACCGAATAAAGTTACGGACCGCTGCTGTATCTGTTTATAAATGATGAACTCCTCTTATATCACCTCTGACATCACACGTTTATCTTTGCGCTCAATATAATAGTACGTGCGATCATTTTAAGACATCCCGGTAAACCTTTAACCTTCCTACACACACCAACCATCACTCGCTGTGTGCGGAAGCCGTCAAGCGCTGCGAATGAATCGACAACAGCCCTTATCCAATGAAAGACGAGCGCTGACGGCCAGCGCCCAATGGCGTGTGAGTGGGCCGGGCCACCGCCTCCAGCGCACCAGCGGAGGAGGTGTTCCTGGTGGCCATCTTTGATGCGTGAAGTGATTGTTTGACGAATAGAAATAATAGGAAATAAAAATATAGCGTAAAAAGTTGGGAAATCGCAGCGGAACCGAAGGGGATATTAAGAGAAAAGGCGCAACTCAGGAAAACAAGGTAAAGCGTCCTCGCGTCGTCCGAGCGTCACTCCCAATTACGTGACTCTCTTTCTTTCCAATTTGTAGCCCAGCCAAGAAGCTCCAGCCGGTCGCGTTCACCGGAGACTCACCGGAGCCGCTCGAGGAACGGGAATCGGTTTCTGACTCTCCTGAAGTGATCGTATTGTCACCTCGGCGTCTCCACGTGCAGAAGAAAGTAGTGCGCGTCCCGTTCAAGCTCTCAATGCATTCGACTAAATGAGAGAAGCCACATGCACAGACGGTGGCAGGCTCTGGTTTCAAATCATTACCATTAAAAAAAAACCCAGCAGGCTTTAAATACGCCGAGGTCTGGTTTTATTGAGAACTGGTCTTGTATTATGTTAGAGATTGTTGTTGATCGGTTGTGTGTGCACGCGCAGCGGTGTTGCGAGAGCTCAGGCGCGCGACTTGGTGTCAGAGAACTTTGATTGACATTTTGATTGACAGGGAAACTTTTGATTGACAGGGAAACTTTGATTGACGGGAAGTGACAGCGCGTCTGCTTATGACTGTATTTACAGTACGACCAGGTCTCGTGTCTGTCTTTAAATGAACGTCTCGTTTCTTCTGATGACTTTGTGATTAAACTGTAGTGTTTTTTTAATATCGTAATCTCGTAATCATCGTTCCCATTTTATTTGTAAGTTGTGTACTGTGGGGCTGTACCGTTCAGACATCTTGAGAATTGTATTAGGCGAATCGTTAAGAATGTCCTGTCCTGACCCCAGCTTCATCTCTTGTTTGTATAGTCTGTTTAATGCTGTTTTCATAAGTTCTCTGTGTGAAAGCTGATCTTCTTTCAAATGGGGATGTTTACTGTCATGTAGGGCTTCAAAAGATCATTCCGGATGTCACAGACCCTTAAGTTTATCTGTTCATTGAAGGCCTGTCGCACTCATACAGGCTTCAAATGTTTCTGTGAAACACCAGGAAAAATGTGACAGAGTCAACACTGCTGTTCTGTACATACAGTAAACATGAGCCACTGGATCACTAACATTCTGACAGACTTTAAAAATTAACATGAATATATATGATAGAAATAGTGCTCAGTGTTTCTTCTGTTTTATTTTGCCAGTAAAGAAGGCATGAAGAAAACATAGCCGAGACATCATCATGGCTGATAAAAGGAAACTTCAAGGTAATCAAACATCATAACTGAAGAAACATTTGGTTTGACTTCTAATATGATTTTTCACGGGTCTGTGGCGCATGTACGTTTAATGGAAGATATCTCAATACAGCTCGGCTCAGAGAGAGGCGCACTTCAGTAACTTCCATGATTTAATATTGTCTGCCGTATGCCGTCAAACCCTCGCGCCTCACAGAAAGTGTCGTGTTTCCATTCACTTCAGTTTGACTCCTCTTTCCTCAGTTGAAATAGACAGATGCTTGAAGAAGGTGACAGAAGGAGTCGAGCAGTTCGAAGACATTTGGAAAAAGGTACGAAACAGAAATACCGGCAATGTGGATCAACCGTTATATTCAAAACGTGTTTACATTGATGTAACGTTGTGCATGTCGACACCATTCCAAAACGAATGAATGTGAATTGATCGATATTTAGATGGAGGATCGATATTTAGATGGAGGATTTAATCATTAATGTGAATCAAAACATGTTTCTGAGGAAAAAGACAAACCTCTTTCCTGTAGCCACTTTTGAACGTATGCGAGGTGTTACATAGCAAACACAAAATATTTTGCACTATTAAAACCTTGCTCAGCATGTTCTTTAAACCACAAAACTCAGAAATAACTTAACAGGGGCTTTGAATCCCTTTCCCACAGTGAGCAAATTACAGTGAGTGTTTAGTAATTTAGTGTGCTAGTTACTTTTTCATGTTGTCTGATGCATGGAAATGTGGTTGTACACTGTTTCTCTTTATGGTTTATTTTGGAGAAAGTGGGTCTCTGGTTTATGTGTGTATTTGCCTGCCTATGAAGCCCCCTAGTTGGAGAGTGTATGCTTGTTTTCGGCAGTATTATCCCCTCAATGGTCAACGACACGTCAAAACAACCTCGGCCACTGAGTGGTCCTGGAATTAATTTCAGAAAGTACATTTGTTGGTTTCAAGTATTTAATCCTGCTGCCCGACCCTTCAATACAGACTTGATAACCTTTAGCCAGTTGTCCATGTTTTGAGGCTCAAATGCAAGACACCCGAACCGCCCCCGTCCCCATACCCATACCCCCCCCCCATCTTTAGAAATGTTTATGTTCTGGTCAGCTGTGTGTCTGTGCTTTTGTCCATCAGCTCCACAATGCAGCCAACGGCAACCAAAAAGAGAAATATGAGTCTGACCTCAAGAAAGAGATTAAAAAATTACAGGTGAGAGTTTCATTTGATCACATACTGAACGCATGCCTTGAGTTCAGTTACCAGTGTTGTTTACTGCAGGTGTTGACCCCAGCTGCCAAACTATACACGTTAAAACATTGACTTGCAATGCTCAAGGTGTGTTTGTCTAGTAACCATGTGCACATGTGTTATCCGAGCAGGCGGTCGCGTGCATCCACTGTGCTTGACTGCACAGGACACAGGAGTCCATGTATGCTTGATTTCAGGCGTCCGACTCTAAATTTTCTTTTATTTTCTCTTTCTTCCTTTTTCTTCTTTTGTTTGTTTCTGCCTGCATTGCTTCCACAGCGGCTGCGAGACCAGATTAAGACGTGGGTCGCCTCCAATGAGATTAAAGACAAAAGACAGCTCGTAGAAAACCGAAAACTCATAGAAGCGGTAAGTTTGAACATAAAAGACCTGATGCTAATTCTAAATTAAAATAAGCTAGAAAAGTGCTTTGGCAATACATTAAGGCTGCAATTTATTACTGGGCAAAATTTTCCCAGTTGTTCTCACCCCGATGATGATTCTAAAGGTTTTGTATTCAAGTAAGAGAGTAAGATGAAATATAACTATAATTAAAATAATTAAAAATGCTTGCTTGGTTTTCACAGCAAATGGAGCGTTTTAAAATTGTGGAACGGGAGACCAAAACGAAAGCGTATTCTAAAGAGGGACTCGTTCTGGCTCAGAAAATCGATCCTGCACAGAAAGAGAAGGAAGAGGTCGGGCAGTGGCTAACGGTGAGAATAAATAAACATTTCCAGACGTTTCCGGCAAGATTCACGTCCTGACTCAACATCATAACACTCTGTTTGGCCTTTAAAAGTTGATGATTTAGTGATGTCACTCTTCTGCTGTTCCCTCAGAGCATGATAGACACTTTAAACATGCAAGTGGATCAGTTTGAGAGTGAGGTGGAGTCCCTATCTGTCCAGACCAAGAAGAAAAAAGGAGATAAAGAGGTCAGTGACTTTTCATAGTGCGCTAATAGAAAGTTCCAAGAGTTAACTAGAGCTGTCCAAGTCTGACCGAAAATAATGATTGGACGAACCTGTTATGGTCCTGCACCTTCCACAGAATATATGTAAATATATTTAGAGCACTTTACTTCAAAATGTAAAGAGACTTTTAACCAGCATAACAAAACATGTTTCTGGAGCAAATGACCTATCCTGCCCTACATCACATTAAGATTTTCTGAGAAAACACCCCATGAAGGTAATTCAGAGATGTACTGAACATCATGTTGTTACCACATGCAGTGTACTTGTGCAGTACCATTGTTAGTGGTCTCACTGGAACTCTCTCTGTCACACTGTGACCTCAGAAGCAGGATCGGGTCGAGGATCTGAAGCGACTGATCGAGCGCCACAGGTTTCACATCCGCATGCTGGAGACCATCCTGAGAATGCTGGACAACGACTCCATACAGGTGGAGGGCATCCGTAAAATCAAAGACGACGTGGAATATTACCTGGATTCCTCTCAGGACCCCGACTTTGAGGAGAACGAGTTCATCTACGATGACCTTGATTTGGAGGAATTGCGTACGTTTCTGTCCATGTGTTTATGGGTGGAGGGTTCCGTCTGTTCCCGCTCGGAATTTTTGATCGTGTTTTTTTCCCTCCAGCCCAGCCTCTGGTGGCCACCTCTCCACCAGGTCAAACAGAAGATGACATTTTCCAGCACTCCAGCTCTACGCCGACTTCCACGACATCATCGTCTCCCATCCCTCCCTCTCCAGCTGCTTGCACTACGGTGAGCTGCTGTTCCTCTGTTCTCTGGTACATTAGCCACAGTGATTGAAACATCTTGTCTGTGTGGTCTATAGTTTGTGAACAGCTACATCGCATCCAGTTCTGGTGTGTAATGTGAAAGTTGCTGAGTTTATCTTATACAACACAGATGGGAAATGATTTTGTCTCATTAGCGTCTTGTGAAGGGTTGTGTTGTGATTATGAATACGTTCATTTGACTGTGAACTAGTATCATCTGATTTAGTGGGTGATTTGGAGCTTTAGAAGAAGACAATTCACAGATTGTTTTGTTTTCTCTGTTTTGTGGCATTTGAGAATTGGGAAGATGAAAAGAGAAGAGGTCGTTCAACGGACAGTGAAATCTGTCACGTGAGAAAATATATTTGTGTTACATATATTGTGTTTGTGTAAATATTTGTATTTGATGTGTTACAATCTTAGGTTTTTTTAGACAGACATTTAGTTTACAAATGCTGTCGTCTTCTTACAGTCACCTGTCAAGAATGGAACTCCATCTTCATCTCTGTCCTCTTCGTCATCCTCCTCATCGTCCTCGGGAGGCTCTTCAAACTCTTTTATCTCCATGGCAACAATCACAAGCAGTGGAAGCTCGACATCAGGGGGCGTGGCCCTCCAGAACTCTGGCAGCTACAGTTCAGCAACCCAACAACTGTACCAGCCCAAAGTCTCCTCCCAGTCCAGCGTTAACTCCGCCCCTAACAACAGTATCTTACTTCCTACACCCACCTCCACTTACCCGCCCAATACCAGCACACCTGGGACTCTAACAGCCATCACCCAGATCCAGCCTCTGTCAGGGACGGGTCCCACCCCCAGTCTGGGTCCGGGGAAAGGTACAACAGCGACGAGCGGTGCAAGTCACACCCCCAGCCTGGGGCTCTCGGGGATGCAGGCATCCTTGAGCAGCGTGACGGGGTTTTTGAGCAGCTTGACCCCGGCGCCGTATGCGCAGGCGGCCGCAGCAGGTGCCATGGGCAGTGGCCTGTTGGGTTCTCTAGGAACAAGTGTTAGTAGTAGCAGCACGTCCGTGGGGAATAATGGAAGTTTTGGCAACACAAACCTCTTAGGCTCAGGTTCCAGTGTTTTGGGTCTTGGGTCGACGCAGTCCAGTGTGGAGCCTCTGGTGGTTTCCAGCTCTGCTGTAGGGGGACTGACCTCAGGGATCGGCGTGGGAGTTATCGGAAGCAACACAGCGACCTCTGGGACAGGAAGCACACCAGCTGTGGTAAATGCTGTGTTACCACGACCACCTAGCGGACCAAAACAAAATGGTGGTACAAGTGAGTTCTGGGCACCTGTCCATTCAGATCACGGCAGAATGAATTTATTCTATAATGTTAAAGTGCAAGAAGAGATCAAAATAATTCTGTTCATATTTGTGCCTTTCTTAGGTTACAGTGCTGTAGTAGCAGACAGCACATCAGACCCGCCCCTCAGCAGTGACAGTCAATCACAAAACAGCCAATCCTCCTCCTTATATTCCTCAACCAATCAGCTGTGAGTATTGGCTGTTTTTATTGTATACAATCTTGGACTGCACACAGCGCTGCGTGTGCCTTTGTCATTAAGAAATGTGTTACAGTCGGGTTGAGTTTTTGAACCTTAGTGGCCCAAGTTATTTTGTCACGTTACCAGTAGGCAACACCCTAGCAACTGCATAGCAACGCACTTAAAATCATTCTGAACATCTTAGGGGCCACATGTATGGGAAAGCACCACTTACTCAAATGATAGTTGAGGAATGATACAGTTGCAACTATAAACGGACCCGATTTGATTTAAAAATCATTGTTTTCCCCTTTAAAAGTGCTACAGTCATTAAAACGGTTGATCTGTATGCTCCTCTCTCTCCTGTGTGGACAGTAAGGACAGCGGGTCCAGTCTGCTGGGGTCACTGACACTACCCCCCGCCTCTCCGTCATACAGTGAGAGTAACACAGGAGCTGGAGTTCTGCTGAACGGCCCTCACTCATATACACAGACTGTGGACTCCATCAAGGTCAGAAACGCAGATCTCCTCACGCTCTTTGCACAGTGTGCTTGATTATATGACACAACATCTGTTTGACTTGCCGTTGTTTATGTTGCTGAAGTTCGACAGAATTAAGCCAGAAAAGGGAAAACTATTCAAGACTTTGAACTTTCTTACTGTTTGCATGAATAATTACTACACACTGCTATGTTTGCTTGAAAATATTTATTTTACAATTAACGTTTTACCTGTGGGAGTGTGTTCAAATACATAAATGAGATCAAGGATCATGAAGTCACTGCTCACTCTTGAAATATTGTGACCGCCCTAGATTATAAGTGTTGTCTTGCATGTGTGTTAAGTCTGTCTTCCTGTTTTGCTGTGTGCAGCCTCAGGAGTCTGCAAGCTCTTTAAAGGCGATGGCAGCGAGGGTGGCCCAGGGCTCAGGGTTCGAGGCAGAGCTGTCTGCACTACATCTCACCAGTGGTAAATATCAGCATGTCATAATTCCACTGGCCCTGTTTACACCTGGTATTAACAAATCTCTCTGCTAGTTTGATCTCAGGTGGCCAGACGGGATCACCTGTTATCAGCTGTAGGCAGGATTATCTCTCCACATTGACTGTCCTTCATGTTACCTCACCTGAACTCAGACCTGAAGTTACACTGCTTTCTTTTCAGATATATTCCCCAGTTCCACGGCTTCTTCAGGCACTCCTGCTGCTCCTCAGCTCACTCTGTCAGAGGTGAACATCCCCCCATCTTTGGGCGTATGTCCGCTGGGCCCCGTCCCTCTTTCCAAAGAGCAGCTGTACCAGCAGGCCATGCAGGAGTCTGCCTGGACACACATGCCCCGACCTTCTGATTCTGAGAGAATCAGGTACACACACACACACCCACACATACAGTTCCATAGTGCTCACTGATTCTGACAGATGGGTACACACATGCCTTAAAGTTTGGGAAGTTTTTGTAACCATCTCCAAGATGTTGCAATGTTTTATGTCAGTTAATATTTTTCGCAATATGTAAGGTCACCTTTGGAGTTTTAGACATTTACGCAAAATAAATATTCACATTATTTGGTGTTTTTTGCTCAGAATCAAGTTATTGGTAAAATTCCATGTATTATAAATATTCTTTAATATTTGTATTCTTATAAATATTATTTTGTAAAAGTGGATTTTATCATGTTTTAGGTCGATTATTGTAAACAATAATTGTTGTGTTGTCATGCAATGTTACAACATGAAGAGGTTCATTGAATTAATCAAATTCATAATCAAATTATTAAAGGAAATGGGTACAATGAATTATTTAGTGATTTATTTTACACTGGTCATATTGGTTATATAACATTGGTTGTATTAGATGTTATTTATTTAACTTTGCACTCTTGTTTGTGTTATTATGCATGTCTGCACCCACAGGCAGTACCTGATGAGGAACCCCTGCCTGACACTGCCTTTCCACCACCAGGTGCCCCCCCCTCTCTCTGACACTGTGGAGTTCTACCAGAGACTGTCCACTGAGACCCTCTTCTTTATCTTTTACTATTTAGAGGTGCGGTTCTGTCTGTTCAGTGCTTATACAGCTGATTGACCAATTAAATTCCTTACTTGAGTCCTCAGTAATTACAGACAGGTTGTTTTGTCCTTCAGTAAGCACTTACCGTTTCATTGGATTGATTGATTGATTGATTGATTGATTGATCGATTGGTAGTTTATTGATCTCCAAGGAGCATTTCAGGATTACGGTCAGATTACAGCTCGATGTTATTGATGTTTCCCTGGTGAATGACTAATTATTCCTTTTATTCTAGGGGACAAAGGCCCAGTATTTGTCTGCCAAGGCTTTGAAAAAGCAGTCCTGGAGGTTCCACACAAAGTACATGATGTGGTTCCAGAGGCACGAGGAGCCCAAGACCATCACTGATGAGTT
>JAZGTI010002684.1:16850-34960 GCA_036877585.1 Botia kubotai | reverse complement strand
TTCAAAATAACATTTTTACCATTTTTGATACCTATTGGAAGCGTTAGGGAAACGTTCTTACAACCTAACATTGTTAGCAGGGTGGGATCTCACAGGCACATTGTCAATCTGTCACAGAGAAACAGGGTTGAAATAAACCATCAGGAAGTGAGACAAACACAGAGAACTGTAATTTATGGCCGCTGAGGTAAACGCTGACTGGCTAGTCGGTGTAGCAGGCGGGGAAAACACAAGCTGAAAAAAGCATTTAATATCTTTCATTCTCCGCTCGCTTGAGTGTGCTTGTGACACTGAAATGTTTTCTTAACCCATTTTAGCAAACGAAAGAGTCTGAAACAATTTTTGTGACTTATAATTATATATTTTTACAGATATTCACCAGCCATCTTACTCTGACGTGTTGAAAATGTCCCCCATACAAAATATACATTCTGTGTGATTAAACTGGAACCTTCTGGGCTTTGAAACGGTCCCTGCACGACAGGCCTGGAAATACATTCACATATAGAGCTCAATGTGTAGAACAGCCACACAAGTGGAAAAAGGTATTGCACACACATACACACACACACACACACACACACAGAGAAATGTGTCAAATTATTTTACTTTATTCCCAAAGCTGTCAAAGTGTGTTTGTAACAATAGTCCAACATTTCTTTACTCTTATTTATCATACATATCAAAAATGTTAATCTTGAGTTGTTAGTAGAACATTTACAAAACATTACAGAAAATCCCAAAAAAATGTTTGGATAATGTTCTCATAACAAAGCAATAACATTAATACAACATCTAAAAAACTGGATGTTTTGAATGTTCCTACAGCTTTCAAAATAACATTTTTAATGGAAAAATGTTTCGGAAAGGTTCTTACAACCTAAAAATTGTTTGCTGGGAGGCTGTTTGTGATGTACCTTATAAAGTGGCAGATAACCAGAGACATACATATCTTGGCTTGTGTTCTTCAGCTCTCTGCTGACAAACCCTTGTGGTCATTTTGGTTCATCCCCTCCAGAACCGAGAGAACTTCTGGTTCTCATGGAGGTGACACATTTCATCTGCGTGCTTTCAGCCTCAGTCTAACAGGAGATCTTGAAATATTTTCCCATGCGTGTCCTCTGTTGCATAGACACACCCAACGGTCAGTTGACCTCTGCCCCAATGCCTTGTGGGTATGTCAGGAAAAACAAAACACAGATGGTGAGAAACACAGCATACCTGAACTATCAGAAAGTTTCAGAATCTGTACAAGACAAAAACTGTGGCCTCAGTACATTTACATTTACATCAAAAACATCATATTACCACAGTACACATTGGGGTGTTAAAGGTCAGAGCAGATGCCCTCTGAGGGCACAAGCTAAAGGTATCGAAGTGTCACATTTCTTCAGATAGTGTTCACTAGATCTCACCTTCCTGCAGCAAACAAGCTCTTCGACACACAATCCTAAAAATGAACGAGCTAAAAATGGTTCTTTTCAGCAATGCAATCAAGAAGAACGATATTTGGTTCCCAAAAAACATACAGTTTACATAGAGGATGAATGTATAATATAGCACACACCATTTTGGGCTGTAGAACCATTTTGGGCTGTATGGTTCCTAAAAGAACCTTTAACATCTGTAGAACACTTCTATGTTACAAAAAGTTCATTATGGTGGAAAAAGGTTCTTTAGACTAAAAGTAAGAAAGAAATGGTTCTTTTAGGAACCTATAACTGAAATTGCATATTCATTTATTTAAATAAACCCAAATGTGGCTCCTAGATTTATGTTAGTACTTTAATTTGTTTAATATAGCCGTGAACTCAATAGATAAATATATCTGGTTCTTTAGCTCAGTACTGTGAGTGTGTGTGTGTGTGTGTGTGTGTGTAGCTGCAGTGCTCTGTGACTCCTGGTGTCTTTAGACACAACAGTAGTTCTTCCTCTCTCTAAACAAACAGAAGCTTTAGAATGTAAACTGTGATGCTGGTTGCGGCTAAACTGGGAAAATACTGCGGCTGGGAATGTTTTTCTCTGAGCTTGGAAGGAATATAAAAAAGAGGAAGTTCGTGTTGGCCAATAGTAATTTGTTGCTCATTTGTAAGATTGTGAAATAATGATTCCGATTAAGTGATTTATGACCTACATATTTGATTCTTTTTTTACTCCGAAGTCTTTATAAAAATCAGTTGTGATTTTATTTACTGTGTTATTATACATCAGTACACTATTGTTATACCAATGAAATGAAAGTTTGTCCAAATGTAACAACCTTTGAAAACAACTTTTCCTTTCAGATGATGTCACCAAGTCTCCCGTTGTAGCTCCTCCCACTCAGCCACACGCCTTTACTCATAAATTCGGTACATCACAGATGTAAATGGGTTACTAATGGCATTTCATGCTGACTTTTAAGGGGGAGAATGTTGTTGTCATTAACTCACCATTCTGTCTTTTCAAACCTGTCGTTTCCATACCATAAATGTGGATCAGGCTGGTCACCATTGCCTTTAATTGTCTGTAATTAGAAACAGCTGGACACAATCTGCTAGATAATGTTTGTGTTTAACACAAGAAACTCGTAAAGGTTTAGAATCTCAAATCTAATAATCCATCCACATGTACAGTCTCACTGCTGGATTTTGTCATTTGTTTAAATTATTCATCATTGTTGCATATCTAAAGACAGCAGGAGCTGGAATGATCAGTCTGACGTCAAGGAAATGTGGCATGGATGCTCTTCTGTTTCCTGCAAGCCGCGTGTGTACCGTAGCGTTAATACACTCCTCTCTCTGCTCTAGCACACTTCCCAGGGTGCACATGGAGGCTTCGTCAGACTGCAGTGTGTGGCAGATTGGGTGAACTAATTTAGGATTAATTGCATGCGTGTTACAACAGGGCGTCCATATGGCCTGAAGCTCACTGGAGTGTCACTTTTGTGTCAACTCACACATTTGCTCGAGGAAGGAGGAGGATGGAGGAGGAGGATGGGGGAGAATGAGGAGGAAGGAGGAGGATGGGGGATGGGGGAGGGGGAGCAAGGAGGAGGATGAGGAGGAAGGAGGAGGAAGGAGGAGGATGGGGGAGGTTGTTGGTATAAAGTGTGTTGCGTTTGCCTATTCTGTTGAATCTGCAGAAACGTCCAAAATCCCGCTGGCCTTTTGTACGTGTATCTTCCTGAATCGTCCGTGTCAGTTCCATGAGATTGAAAAGATGGTGATTGAGGCTTTTCTCGGGCACAGAATGACTCTGGATGAGGAGCGCGAGGTTACGATGTGCTTTCAATCAGAAATCTAAGACACTGAGATGAGGGAATTCATACACATGTGAAAAACACACTGGAAGCCAAATGAGCTCGTCTGCAGTCAATGTCACCCAGATGTTCAGGATGGGACACATTGCATGGCAGTAGAAAACCATTAGAATCAAAAGGTCCCAGAATGCTCGTTCCTCGTGATCTAAATCAGAGTTTCGGAGAGGAACGCAGGCACGGCAGATTCCACCCACTTTTGTTTCACAAACTTCCTTGGTGATCAGTTATGGCTTTTAGCAGGAGAACAACAGGAGAAAATTGATCCATATTGCTTTTACGGTTGCTTTCGACTGACTTATCCCGCAGTCGTTCGACATGTTATAGTAGCTTGTGATTTTTCCAAAACGGAAGGCTCATTTTACTCATTGTTTTGACAAATCTAAATTCATATTGTGACATTTTGCTCATGGGATATTGGATGTGACGTTTGACTCTACCGGCTTAGTAAGAAAGCGGCACTGAACAGAGACAGTAAAGTCTTGGCTCGGCAATGACGTGCCGTGTGTAAGAGGACATGAGCTCCGTGTTTTTCTCTCTACCTGTCAAAACAAGGAAACATCAAGTTTCCCGCAACGGGTGGAACCTGGTAAAACACTCAGCTGAAAAAATGTACAGTGATTATTCACAACAGATGTTGGTATAGAGGATTCTATATCCATTCCAAACTCCATGTGCAAGCTTTTACCATCAGAACATCACTCCAGCTGTCTCTTTAATTTAATTAAAAAGTGACAAACAAAAGGTTGCGCTGCTTCTAAAGCAAATGTTCAAAGGTGTTTGTTCTTTTGTTGTTCACAGTTACAATCAGAGCTGCATCAGCTGAAGTGTGAAATCTGCTACAGAGAGCGAGTGACTGCACATGAACCAGCTGGCCCAGCAGAGTGGAGAGAGGAGGGTGGCAGGCGGCCCGTTTGCGGTGTGCCGTAATCTCTCACAGCGTGTTTGCCTGTCACCTGCTTCCCTGAAAACATTCACACTTCTGCACAAATGCAGTCTCTGTGGAGAGGTTTGGTTGATGCTATCTAGGTTTTTATACAAGATAGATAGACAGACAGACAGACGGATGTTAAATGGTTTCCTTGGCGATCTGATTAGAAATTCATTCCCTCACATCACTTGTTCTTTTCTTTCTGTTTATAATGTCTGTAACTAAATGCAATCAGATGGCATTTACTCTCAGTTGTGTTTGAGGCTCTGTCAGGATCAGGGGTCAAGGGTCATCTGCATCTCTTTAAAATGGCTTTGATTTCATGAGTCACGTTCTGAATGTGCTGCTTTGACTGTTTGACTGTAGACAGAATGACAGACTCTGTGAATGAGAGCAGCAGACACTTAACATGTAAAACGGCCGCAGACAGAGATGTCACGGCAGAACTCCACAGAGGGGATCTCCAGACCCTGCGGCCGGAGTCCTTCTAGTGCCACACAAACCACACACAGCAGCACATCTGCTCATCAGCGGACATTCCTTTAAGACAGCACAAATCTAGAAGCAATTTCCACACTAGTCTCTAACACGGCATGTTGCGTTTAACAGCCGCACCCTGAGCGCTATGTATAGATTCGCGACCAATTTTAGGTGGTATGAACGTTTTCACAATGTTTCCATTAAGTAACAAAAATGTTAAAAATGTTATTTTAAATGTTCTAGGGACGTTTCAAACGTCCAGTTTTTTAGACATGGCACTGACGTTATTGCTTGGTTATAAGAATTTTACTGAAGCATTTTTAAAATTCTGAAACGTTTTTAAAACGTTTCACTGACACCTTAAGAATAACGTTTTTGATGTATGATACATAATGTTAAAAGTTCTACTAACAATACTGAAAGAATGTTTGATCATTTTGAAAGAGGTTTTAGAGAATGTTAACCAACGTTCTGAGAACGTTTCCATTAGCTTATTTATTTACATTTCACGTTGTGTGATGTCAAACCCGTGTCAGGTATGAGGACACGAGTGGCGATGGAGCGATCGACGGAGGCGACACTCGGGGGGATTGTTAGTCGTCTTCTCAGATGAAGGTGTTGAGGGCGTTCCGCACTTTCTCTATTACTTTAATTGCTTCCAAACCATTTGGCCTTGAACACACACCGTCTATACTCAACACACATGCTGCAGGCACACTTAACATTCCTCTGTGCACAAGCCCTTAATCTTTCCTCCACTTTCCCTGTCATTTGAGCGAGAGGAGGGTGATATATGACCATGAGAGACGCTCTGAGGGAACTTTGAAGGCTTTATCCGCAGGCTCTTTGTCTGCAGGTCTGACTGATTCGTTTTTTTCCTGCCTTTCTGTTCTTATTTCCTCGTTTATTTTTTGGAAAATTGCTTCTTTGCATGCCACTTTATATATCAAACTCCAGCTGGATACGTTTTTTAATTTTTACATTCCTATCAAATTTGCAACAGCAAAATGCCTCAGTGAAAACAGAACAAGGATATAGTTAAAAGATCTTTATCTATCTTCTAATACAAATACAGTCCAATCGTACAGAAAGCTTGAAACATGACTGTACACCGGTTCAGTACAAATAACACTGACGTTATCATTTATTTCTGCTGCCGGCTGTAGATCAGGGGCATGCTGGGTAATTTATGGCTTTAGAGGGCTTAGACTAATACAGGTTTGTGATCTCGTGTAGTTACTGGAATTCAAACCTGTGTACAGTAGAATATTCAAACAGAACCACTGTGACAGGTCAGAAATGATCTATGGCTTTCTTTTAGAGTACAAACATACTCTTGTCTAACCCTCTCCTTTTTTCCCACCCTGCATGACAGATGTCTCCCACCCTCCACACCCCACACATGCCCCCCCACCCCCCAGTTACCCTCACTGCTCCTTTAGTTCTGCCTGCAGGCTCTGGTAGGGAGGAAATGTGCCTGCCACATGATTTTCCAAAAAAGTTTCCTATTTCCTGTGAATTCTGAGTCACAGACATTTGCAAAAAAGGCAAACAATCACCCCTGCTTCTCCAAAATATGGTGCAAGGCATTGTGGTCTGTGAGCAATAGTTCCTAAATCTCGACGCAGCTGTAAATGTGTTGGGAGCAGCAGGGGGAAAACTCTTTTGTCATTCTGCTCCAGATGTACTCGCTCTTCCGTATATGTGACTCTGAGTGTTCTCGCTGATTTAACGAAGCATTGTGTGTCGTGGGTGATGTAATTGGAAGTCATTGTGAGCGTTTCCTAGGTAAAGAGCGTGAAACTAAAACCTCTTCAGAAGTTTTCCGTGCTTTGGTGTAGCGGCGGAGTAATTAAAATGCGTACGGCACGCTGAATCTACTCAAACTGTAGTTTCAATTTCCTCTTGAGTTTCTTTCAGTCTGCAGTCATGTAACATTACGACAGACTAGTTCTCAAACGAAAAGAGCATTTAAATGACGCTTAATACCATCTGAGGAAACAAATTAACAAAACTTTCTAAAAAAAAAGACATTCAAAAACAGAAAATGACTGAATTAGTAACTATGTTGTTAAAGCGCAAAGAATGAGCTCAGATTTGCTGATTCAATGGTTTGGCCAATAGATCAGTAAAATTAAACTCAAGAAACCTACACAAACCTCTTCATCATTCTTTTAAAAAATAAAAAAGGACCAGAAAAGAAAAACTCCAGGATGCAGCTTTTATGAAACTGCCCATCGTTCCTGTATTGATAGAGATGTTTCTTTTGGCTATGAGTGATGGGCAGCTCGCTTGACTTGTAGATTTATAACCCATTGTTCTGTTTCTCCATAACACAAACACACGTTTCCTGTTCTGCTGTAGCCACGCTCGGCACTCCGGGTGAAATACTGTCTGTAACACAAGATGGGAAGCACAGCCACAGATAATGTGCTGTGCGAGGTGAGAGGTCCCTATCTGAGTCTGTCTGTCTATGGGAAAGAGAAGCGCAGTCGAGTGTGTGAGACAGTAACGTGTGTTTGGGGTCACGAGGTGTGAGGGCTTCTTTTGAAATGGGTCACATTAGACTCTTCACTGTGGGAGAGGTGTAAGTGTCTCAATGCGTCATTCGGACACTAAAGCGAGTGGTATGCACTTCCTGTGTGTCCGAGGGGAATAGAACAGCCCCGGTGATCAGACAATCTGATTCCAGCTTCCATGAACGATTGCAGTTATGAATGTTTTGTCAGGAAAACTCGAAATGTGCTTTGTGCGGTAAAATCAAAATGAACTGATTTTAGTCCGAGAGTGAATCAAGCCGACCGCATCAGGTTACACTAATAAACATCATTTTAAGGGCCCAAAAGCAAAAGTTAGCGAACACTCTTCAAATGTTCTCTCAAAGTTTTTAATAACGTTCTTGAAGTAACTTTGTCTAATGTTATATATCAATGTATATCAAAAACGTTATTCTTATGTTGGTAGCAGAGAATTTTAAAAATGTTACAGAATGTAAAAATTTAAATAACATTTTAAGAAGTACTAATGTTAATATAAAAAATGGAAGATTTGAACTTTTATCAAAATAACATTTTTAATGCTTTTGTTGCTAATTAAAACATTAGGGAAACGTTTTTACAGCTTAAAATTGTTAGCTGGGATGATGTTTAACTGGGTTTCTGAGAACGGACTCCAAACATCACTGATTGGTTTATTGAATCTATCAAAACAGTTTCTGTCGCATGCAAGTTCGATTCTGTGACACTGATATTATTTGAAAAGTTACAAATTGAGTCAAGCCACATCTGTGATATGAGCAGAACTAAGAGTTTATTTGAACAATAGAAAACAACTTTGTGTATTTTCCATTCATATGTTCATTCGATCATTCCTCCAGAGTAAGAGCAGCACAAGCGATTAACGCTGAATCGATTCATTGAACCTTGTCAGACATCTGGAATGTGATATTTCCTCCAAATATTATCGGCAAGAATCAACAAACAAAGCGAACAACTGCAAGAGTTTAAAAAATGAAGCTGATGATTGTGTTCATAATAATAATATTTCTGGGTTGGTGATGTACTTTGTGTTTTAACCAGACAGCGTTCGTATTGTAGGGAAATGGACAAGCAATATTCCAATTAATACAAACCATAACTTAAACATAATTTAAATGTCTGGATATTGTATTTACATTAACAAGTCAACAAAGAGTCGTTCTTCATCTTGTTTTTTAGTTTCGTTTGTTTGTTGTTGTGAATAAATGTTTAAAAAGTCATAAGCTAAAAAAGAACCACATGCCTTCTGAGGACCACACGGGCAAAGCCGCGCACATTAACACTTGAAACTGCATGAGGGCTAGAAGGAGGGCTAGAAGGAGGGCTAGAAGGAGGGCTGGAGGGCCTGTGGTCTGATACATGCCATACTCATCCAACAGATGCAGGCGCTCTAGCTCTCACTGTATTGAGATAAATGATTTAAAGGTACAGAAACCAAGGTGACTTCCTGTCCTGTTTAATTTTCAATAAAGCGCTTGGAATTGAAAATCATGAGGACAAAGATAAACAATAAATTAAGAACAGACGTGATTGTTTGTAACTTCATCAGAGTAATCAGCGCTTCGCTCCTCACATACTTGCTATAGTTTGTCTTCTTCTATGAAGTTCATTTTTGGGAGTTTGAAGCATTTTACTGTCTGTTCATCTGTGCAATCGCTCTAGTCTTTGAAAGTCATTCGAGTTCTAGTTTCCATGTTAAAGTTTGAACAAATACACAAAGTTCCACGTTTAACCCAGAATGAGGCCTTGAGGTCAACACAGGTTAGTTCTTCTGAACTCCTAGACTTACGCTTTAACCCTTCCAGCGACCAACTAATCGTGTAAAGCACCTGCGACAGATCAGTGACAGATCAGTGACAGTGGCATGGCAATAAAGATGTCCAAATGCGGCTGCCTTCTCACTCGATGTCGCAAAGTTTTTCATCCTGCGACTGTTTCTGAAGTCACGTCAAACCTTGTAGTAAATATTTGCAGGATTTTGTGGTGGAATTTCCTGGACAATGTAGACGGGGTGACCGTAGTCGCCGCTGACCTTCTCATAGTGTGGGCAGTACATGCTGCCCGAGGTGCGCAGCGGAAAGATGATGTCACTGGGCTCAGAGCCGTTGTTGTTACTCCCTCCGCTGGATGCGCTGCTGCGTTTGGGCAGCGTGTTCAACGGTAACTGACCCGAGCACTGGCCAGAGCTTTTCTGATGACGCCGGTGCAAAAGCATCACCAGAGCGATGATGATGACGATGAAGATAACAGCACCGGACGCCACACCAGCAAACAGGGCCACTTCTGATCCAGCCGAGCCCACAGATTCACCTGCACGCTTCCCTCCAACCTCACCGTTCTGTGGAGAGTCTGGATAAGAGAGAGAGACAAAGACAGACAGAGAGAGAGAGAGAGACAGACAGAGAGAGAGACACACACAGAGAGAGAGAGAGAGACAGAGAGAGATTGGTTGTAAGGTTGTGATGTAAGTTCACTGTGAGACCCAAGTGTACAAAATCAACTCAACTTACATTTAAACAAAAAAGGTTGATCAGAAAATGATCATTATTTAATTTCTTTAGGCAATGTTTCTGATTTTGGCGAGACGTGATGGATCTGAAACACATCGGTACGCACCAGTTTTGCTGATGACATCATTTTCTTTGCTGAAGGAGTTTTGTTCCTCGTTATCGGGGGATTTCGGGGGAAATCTTGTGGGCCGGTTTTTCACTGAGAATAAATCTGTAGGATCTAATAACAAATAAAAAATTTGAAATCTACAAAAAGTACAATGCACATTTTAGTGGAGCGAGACAGTGACAGTAATTCTGCAAAATTAAAAAACTGCTCCGAACGTAAACCCAGCTAACAGGAAACATCCTCAGAACATTGGCTAACATTCACTAATAGTTCTCTCAAAGTTATCAAAAAATGTTCTTGCAGTAATCAAGCAATACCGTTAATACAGTGTATAAAAAAATATATGTTTTGAATGTTCCCAGAACATTTTTAACGTTTTTGCTACTTAATGGAAATGTTAGGAAAACACTCTTACAACCTAAAATTGTTAGGTGGGATATCAGCCCACCCGTCCATCTTTTTGGCTTGTGAGTATGATGCCCCAGGCTTTGAGAGAGGATTTAATGAATTGGCTTATATCTTCAACTGTTTACCCACAAGCCCAGAGACGGGACAGCTGGCATAGCCACAGGAAACGAGCTCACATGACATTTCAATTACATGCTGAAACACACAAGCATGGACATCCTCTACTGTACTGAAGGAGTCCAGGGTTGGGCTGATATGGCAGGAAAGATCTTCATCTGTTGTGTGGATACAGAACGAGGGTGTGGGAGGTACTCACTCTGTCCAACTCTCAGGATCAGCTTCATAGATTTGGTCTTACAAACACCCCCATCATGATTGTCCAGACCTTCAAGAGTGCTGTTTGATGTGGCTGAGATGAGAAGGGGTGCGGGGGGAGGAGAGAGAGAGAGAGAGAGAGAAAGAGAGAGAGAAAGAGGTTTCATTAGTTTGTGATTTCAAGCAAATTAATCTTAGCATCTGTGTAAATCTTATTGAAAACACGGTTACCACAGAATCTAAAAGAAATGAATAATACTAAAAGAATATGAAGCAATATGTAGAAATTCAGCATGTTTTATTGAAATGCTGTTTGTTGTACTGTACTTGCTGACTATAATGGCAAAACTGTATTTTGAGGTTGTATCGCTCTTATTTAATGTTGAATGTTAAAGACACACAACTCTTCATTTCTCGTGCGGTCTCGTGTGGATGTGTTTGACTGTATGAGGTTTAGTAGCTCTGAGTGAGTTAGTTTACGACCGGGTCAACTCTCCATACGTGTGCTCACGAGTGTTTTAAAGCCTGTTAAGTGTTTCTGCCGGGATCTGAGTCATGCGTGTAGCAGTCAGTCTAACAGTGTGTGTGTGTGTGCGCACGTGTGTGTGCAGATGTTAAGGTTCAGCTAGCTCATCCAGAGAGAAAATCTCAGTTTTGCAGCATGGTAAAGCTTCTTAACAGCTTCTGTTTGTTGTGTTGTGTGCCGGTAAATCCTCACCAAAATCATTAATAAAACAAGAGCGCACTCGCTAATTCACAAAAAGCCACATGCTGTGAATAATAAGACATAAAACACGCAGGTTTGAGCTTTTAAAGAAATGAAAGCACATCACTGAAATCTCACATCATCATCACAGAATGTCACAGATTTTCTTCACTACTCAAACCGCAGGCCAGGCGAGTGGCTTGGTCAACGATTTAAACACCATTGTGTCCACACACACACACACACACACGCACGCACACACACACACGCGCGCGCGCTGATAGCCGAGCTAAAGAATTCCATTGGCCGTAATCTCTCTTTCACCGCGAGGATTAAGACCCAATCCCACACAAACAAATGGACTTCCCCTCCAGACTGCTTAGGGCACTGAAAGAATGGAGTGGTCAGAGAGAGTGGGGGCTGGGCAGAGGGGAAAAGCAGCGAGAGAGAATGAGCTAAAGAGGAGAGAGGATGAAAGATGGAGGGAGAGAGCTGTTAGCCAACATGTTCCAGTTCCCTACAACTGTTGCCACATTTGTGTGCAGCAGCCTCTCTAGATGTGACCCGACTCGCAGTCATGAATGAAGCTCATTTCCAAACCACAACAAGAACACTCAGTGCCTCCGGCCAAAGCAGCTCGCCCAGTCACGAAGACCAGAGTAAGAGAGTAAGAGAGTGACAGAGTAAGAGAGTGACAGAGTAAGAGAGTGACAGAGTAAGAGAGTGACAGAGTAAGAGAGTAAGAGAGTGACAGAGTAAGAGAGTGACAGAGTGACAGAGTAAGAGAGTAAGAGAGTGACAGAGTAAGAGAGTGACAGAGTAAGAGAGTGACAGAGTGACAGAGTAAGAGAGTAAGAGAGTGACAGAGTAAGAGAGTGACAGAGTGACAGAGTAAGAGAGTAAGAGAGTAAGAGAGTGACAGAGTAAGAGAGTGACAGAGTAAGAGAGTGACAGAGCGACAGAGTGGAGGTGGAGAACTGTAGTTACAAACAATACCACAACTGTAGGATGCTGGCAGTTAGTTTCAGCTTATTTTTAGCTTAAGGAGACATTATATCTTATGGTGCTGTTTATGGTAATTATATTTTAACCACACATCCTGTTTGTAAATTGATTCTGTTTGTATCCTGTCTGTCTGTCTGTCTGTCTGGAACAAATGCTAAATGCTTTCTTAGAAGTTACAGCGATGGAACGATATCAGACGTCTGGTGACGCAGATCTTTATTGGCTGTTTATAATCACTTACATTTTTATTGGCTGATGTTATTATACATACAATTCATCCCTTTCATTTATAACATGTATTCTCTTTGATCTTTTATTTTAGTGTTTTATTTTTTGTACTGTTGCTTGTACATCTTTCAACTACCAGCAACTAACTAGAAATAACTTTCAGAAACAACAACCTAATAATAAACTAACAGTTACTATTGTTACGCGCTAGTACTCATTTTTACATGCGAATGAAGCTACGAAGTACTTCAAAAAAACGTTTGCTGTCTTAGTCTGATTTCATCACCTGCGCAGCACATCAGAGGTTAAACACACACATGCGCAGTCACAGAGGTAAGTCTCTTTCAAATCATTTAGGTCAGATATCTGTGTCCCTCAGGCTGCGGGCCAAGCTGCCTTACAAAATCACATCAACACCGTTCTGTCTCGCACTGGCAGCGGACTGGGGGATTTAGAGCGTGCAAATCTTAAAATCACATAAACAGCCACTATGGAAAGTGCCAACTGAAAAAACACTGAGATCAACACACGATAAAACTGAACGATGGCCCCTTTTATTGTCACATGATCCTCATAACATCCAACTACAGAGCTACTGATAGGAGAACCTTATAAAGAACATGCTAAACTGGAGACTACTGAAGCAACCGGACCTTGTAGATATGACAAAAAATACTTTTATATATTCTTAAAAGTATAAATTTAAAAAACTCAAAGCTGCGATCCGGATCTACTTTCTGTTCACAGACGGACATTTCCTGCAAAATCAGACCCGACAACTCAAATTATAAATAATTATTATAAACTTCATTAGTGTAAGGTAGAGAGATTGTGTTGAACACTGATCTGTCATGTAGATTATCAATAATTGATTTTTGTACATTTTTAACCAAAAAATGTTGCGGATTGCAGCTTTATTTTGATGTGTGGAAACTTAACAATATAATAACAAAATATGACCAAATATTTTTACATGAACTAAAAACTGATGTGATGTATTTGGACGAGCACATGAATCTGATGGCTGTGCAGACAAACACAGAGAACAGAATCTTATTCACAGGTGTGGGAGCAGTTTTACAGTTTGGCTTATGAACCGCTGAGGTAAATAAACTTACAGATGATGTGGTAGTCTTTCCCCGTCAGGAACTCCAGACCCCACAGGTTGGGGCTGAACTCCTGGAACTTAAAGGTGAATTTAACATCCTGGTCCGGCTTATCACAGTTCAGCAGCGCCATGTTGCCCTTAGCAACGCGACAGGTCTCCAGTTGTTCTTTGGTAACCAGATAGACCCGGAAATATTCGATGTTCGTCTGCTCAGCCGAGCCCGTCTTGATTCTCGGACAGACAATGTCCATTTTATCCCCAATCTGTGGGTACAATATCAAACCCCTTCCTGGGACAAACCTGAAATGACAAAACAAGGTGATGTTAAAATGCACCAAAACCAGTGTTCACTTACAGATTCACTTTTGATAACAGTTTTTCAGTTTGATAACATTCATTCATTCTTCATAAAAGTGTTTCACATCATCAGCTTCTTTGAGTAAATCAATGCAGCACACAAACTGCAGCTTTATTAACCTCATGTAAGAGTTCTGCTCAACTTGCCTTCAGACTCTTAGTTGAACATTTGCTTCCAAAGCAGACTAACAATAAAACACCAACACACATTGAGCCAACACGGAACAACAGCCAGAAAACGTTTGTTGAGTTACAGAAGGAACGCAGGCTGCTCACTGCACTGTAAAACAGCCAATCAACACAAATGGAACGAGACAAGCAATTTCCTTTGGCTAATTTTCAGAGCAGCATGAAAGCGCATGTAGATCTTCAGGATATTGAGATCCTGACACACTTTCTGTTTGACTAATGACTTTAACTTTCCAGTCTTTGTTTTGTTCATTTTCTTTCCGTTGCATTTTCATCTCTTTGTAAAGTATTTGAGCAATTCAAAAATCGCTTGGTTATCCTCTGCAGGCTGTCCTGCCTCTGCCCCCATAATAAACGACTCTACACATGTTTAATAGCATGTCGCTGTAGCTCTACACTATTACACTCTTAACATCTAACCTGACTGTTCACTGATCTGCAAACAAATAAATCATGATTTCACATTATAATTGATTTATACTTAAAACACTAATATACATTTGTTCTCATTATAATATATTATAGCATGATAAAGTTAACACATAGTTAACTAATTGTAACTATCGAATCGTAAGCTAGAAGAATAGAGGCCACTTCCTAAAACTAGCTCGTATTCTCATGAAGTCATTAAGAGGCAGAAAGACCCCTGAGGATCTGCTGGGGGTACTAACAAGACAGGAAGCTTTACTGCCCCTCCTCCTGCCCCCCACAGTACCAACTTCTGTGGGGCTCTTGCAGAGAACAAACTGGGATGGGGGTAAAACTGTGCCTTCATCCCAGCACCTTTTGTCTTCAGAGCTGTGTGACAAAGATTTCCCACTGAGCTACTGGAACTCATGAAAACCGATTACAACTGCAGCAAAGCTCCACGACACCAGAGCTTAGCATCTTAAAGAGAGTTTCTCCACATTTAAACAAAACGGATCTTTCTGAATACTGCCCTGTGGCTGTGAGGTCACTATCCTGGCTACCCATTTCACTTCAGTGAATGCTTCAGGTTTAAAAACATTTAAACGTGCAATCTGTTAAAAAATAAAACATAATAAATCAGTTATCGAGCACATACATGACAGATGAGTGTTCAACGTGATCTCTTTATCTCACCCTGATTCACAACAGTAACTTTATATTAATGATTTATCAGTTTGTCAGTTTGACTGTGAGACTGCAGCTTTAAAGAGGGGAAACATGAAATCTAGGTTAGAATCAGTTGGACTGCTTTGAAATTTTAACCCTGGTAATTTGCATACTGTAATCCCAAATATTAAGCGCCCCTATGTTCCATAAATTGTTTCAGGTAAACTGATGAAAAGTTAATTTCATGTTTAATGGTAAAGCACCTCTTGCAGGAGGAGAGTTTGTAAAGCGCTATGACAGCTGAAACAACAACAGGCTGAGTGACTGGACCTCAGAAAGCAGCACTTTCTCCTGCTGACATGTCGTCCTCCTCTCTCGTGTACTGAAAACTGCCTGCGTGCAGACAGATGCTCTGAGAGACAGACGTTTAATTGTTGAAAAATCTGTGACACCCATTTAAAACTGAAACACACAATACAGAAACTTGTGCAGCAAATCTCTGTATGGAAAACTTTATTTCACTCTTCACTTTAAATATCTATAACTTATAATCAGTGCTATGTATAAACGTACACTCTACTCTGTTCATACTCTGCTCATACTCTGCTCATACTCTGCTCATACTCTGCTCATTACATTTCGACGTAAATGTAAAGGTCTGATAACTGACACAATTTCATTTATGTCATACATTGCATATACCTGGAATATATGACAGGGTTTATTAAATTAATTAATTTTATATATGTGTGTGTGTGTGTGTGTGTTTATATAATTTATATATTTTAGTTATAGTAAACTTTTTAATATAGTAAAATGTTTCATTTTTTACATATGAGATGAAAATAAAGACCCAAGCTGACCTGTTTACAGTGACATCTTGATAGTGATCTCAAATAAAAATCATCTTTAAAGATTTCCTGATTCAGATCAACTAAACGAGTTGTACAGCATCTCAGTGTCACTGACGATAAAGCGTCATTGTAAAACAGCCCGCAGTCTGGGCAGGCGGGTGTCTTTAAAGTGACGCACAGCTGCTTCATTTAATCTCAATGGCATAATCAATACATCAGTCAAGAAATTAACCTCGTGAAACATACATAACGAAACACATCAAAGTGACGTCACGTCTACTCACTTGGTGTTTGAGGTATTCCAATATATGGATTCTAAGACTGTGGACCGGGTCATTTTCACCTGACAAACCACCACAAAAAGACCAAATAAATAACTCCACATGGTCGCATCCATTACGGTGTAAAATGAGTCCAAATCTGATATGACAACCGGGATGTCAGGCACAAATCGGTCACTTGTAGGAAAACAATCCGATGCGTTCTCATCTGTTGGAAACGCAGTCCGCGTTTCGTTCCTAAACGAAGCCTTTATAAAACAAACACTTTACTAATGTCCTCTAAAATCACTGCTCCTGAGAAACTGACAGAAGACGTTTTGTTCTTTACACAACTGCTGAATAACGGACGATAATGCATGCAGCGCAATTCGTTAGATTAACATGTCTTTACGCATCCTTTGCGTAAAAGCGCATACGGGCATTCCTGTGGATGCCGTCTCCAGCATCGCGGTCTGAACTCAGATGCAGTCTACATGCAGCGTGCGCGCCTCGCCTGTTCTTCGTCTTTGCATTCAACTCTGCCAGTCTTCTTGAGGAGCTCTCAAGACGTGCTCGGAGACTTCTTAGGACAGCCCAGTGTTACCGTTAGATCCCGCCCACTAGACGCTCGATTGGATGACGCTTAAATGAGTGACAGCTGGTCGAATTGAAGGAGAATAACAAATGAAACTCAAGTTTACTTCAAAAAGAAAACGGTCGTGTTTTTATTCCTAAGCATATTTTGTAAAATGCATATTTTGCGGGTATATTTGTTAACATCTTACAGTAAAGTTACATTAGTTAATGCATTAGTAAACATGAACTAACGATGAACAGTATATATTCATGTTAACTAATATTGACAGACAGAAACATTTTCATTTACAAAATGTAAACCCACGATTAACAGATCTAAACAAGTATTGTTCATTGTTAATTCATATTAACTAATGCTAATAAATGGAACACGATTGTAAAGTGTTACTGTATATACACGAATGCATGAACTATATTATGGTATAAACTGTCTCTGTTAGGTTGTGCATACATCCTAAAAATACCAAAAACCGTGTTTGTGCAATGCAGTAACTAATCTTTTAATATAAACCTGCATGTAAGCTTGTACTTACTCATTCCAAGACTTTAATCCTCTTACTCACGTTAAGCCTTAAAAAGTGACTTAAAATCTGCATTATTCCCACGCCTGGCGCATGTCGTCACGCGTTTAGTGTTCACAAACGGTCATGTCAGAACACGCGATTTCTAACATACTCAAGATTAGATCCGAGAACAATCGATTCAACATTTGGTCGACTGCATAACTTGTTTATTCCCCTGCGCGTGTTTGGACAGTAAAACTAACAGGTTAGAGATAATTGGATGATAAGGTGCGAGCGCATTCGCACTTTCATCGTCTGGTCTGTAAATCAATCGTGTATTTGCGTCTCTTAGACTTGCGTCAAATTAACGCAAAGCCATTCATTAAATTGCGGTCTGACAGCATTTAGGTGACACGTACTTATATTGTTACAACCAGTTCTAGTGTACGACAGTCTCTCTATAACACTTTACACTAACAATGTACAAAAACTGACAGATGTGAGATGTGCACATTGTTGAAACAGACAGATGTTACAATCAAAACACATTGATGGATTTATTGGAGATTTCTGGCATATTTATGATAACTGTCTCACACACACACAGTCACACACACACACACACACACACACACACA
>JAZGTI010002684.1:0-16795 GCA_036877585.1 Botia kubotai | reverse complement strand
CACACACACACACACACACACACACACACACACACACACACACACACACACTCACACACACACACACACACACACACACACACACACACACACACTCCATCTCACAAACATGCAACGACCACGTACCTTTAATTCAAGCATCGTCCTTTTTTATATAATAATTGTTCAGCTATTACATATTGTCACTGACACTGAATTGTTTATGATGGTTACTGTTCAGTTCACTGTGGACATGTTCAGACACGAGGACCTCCAGCAGAACCTGTCTGACAATCTGTGATTCTATTTATGTTACACTTCGAATAAACCATATAAAAATACCTAAAATCAAATCAGTCAGGAAAATCTACTGTGGTCCTTTGAATCGAAACAGGAAACTGTAACGCGTTCGGATGAGACGACAGGTCCGAGCGCTCCTGATATTCCTCACTCGTGCGATAACATGTCCGCAGACACGTAAGAGGACGACAAGTGGAGGTTATCTACTCGAGAGTCGCTAACAGAAAACAGGAGAGAAATTGTCGAGTATAAGACAAACTGACTGTTCCTGTAGTTCAGACAATTTGAAACACATCACATGAGACCTGTGAAGAGGAGAGGTGGTCTGGAGAAAGTCTGGAGAAATTACATTTTTCTATCACTCCACGGCCTTGAGAGAGAAAGACAGTTTGGGCCTCGACTTTCCTTTCCCCAGAATCATCTTCTGTTCTTCCTTCTGCTGTTTCTGTCTCTCTTGCTCCAGTTTCACACGCTCCTCGTGGATCTTTCTCTGCTCCTCAACTATCCGTAGCTGGTCCTCGGCCTGCAGAACAAAACAT
The DNA here is from genome assembly GCA_036877585.1 of Botia kubotai. Taxonomy (NCBI): domain Eukaryota; kingdom Metazoa; phylum Chordata; class Actinopteri; order Cypriniformes; family Botiidae; genus Botia; species Botia kubotai. The sequence continues at coordinate 15,977 of JAZGTI010002684.1, read as the reverse complement.
GAGCAGTTTGTTAGGAGGATCTCTGAAACATTCAATGCTTCACAATATTCATCCGCTTCAGAAGTGTCGCCTCACTGTTTCTGAGAAATATCACTATCAAGACACAAACATCTCAAAGCTTCACAGACTTTGCACAAAAATGAGCAAACAGGTTTAAACAAGAAGCTAATGAAGATCTGCAACAAATCACCTGTTTTCCTGCATCGATTATAATCTAGAAGATTTAAATAATGAATTGTTTGTTCTGTTCAATAATTAATATGGGACTCAAATCTGAATTAATGGTTAATTAAATATTTTTCTCTCAAAAACTTTTGGGGTTTCATGGTTCTAACTTTTCTGTAGACAAACTAAAATTTCTCTAACATTCTGTCACTTAACTGGAAACACTGTTTTGTTGGTCTACAGAAAACATACAAGTTGAAGCCATGTTTTATTCATGTGCATATGTACTGTTAAGGTGATGAAGAGCACATTTAGGTTTATGCATTTAATAAATGCTTCTATTCAAAAATCAGTTTATCAGTTTGTTTTTCTGGAATGCAAACCCCTTGACCTTGGTGTTGCGAGCACAATGCTCTACCAGCTAAACAGAAACATGTCTGGTACAGTCTAAAGTTAAGGTTGCAAAGGTACAACTTAAAAGTACTTAAATATTCAATTTAATAAAGACATTAATATCACTTTTCTGTTATGACTGTTGGTTTAGGTTAATGAGTAAGGTTTCTAGTAATCAGTCATGTGTAAAGTGACATCACTGCTAATACATGTATGTTATTATAAATCACAGTTTTCTTCTGTTATCATAAATATTGGAATAACAGTTTTATGAGTGTATGTTTGAGACTGCATATAGACGGCAATGCTAATTCATATAGCACATGTACATACCAGTTTAGCTTGAGCGTCTGCTATCTTACGATTGTTCTCCACCAGAATCTTCTCCAGTTCCTCGCGTTTTGATTTCTCTTCCTCCTGCAAAAACTCAATATTGTCAACGGGCTGCAATAACAGTTGCCAAAAACAGCATAACTTTAATAAGTGCAATATGGAAAATGATGAAGATACATTCAGCTCACCAGAAACGGGGAACCCTACAGTAAACATGTCCTTTACTGACAGTCCCTAAACGAGTCGGGGTCAAATTGAAAAAAATACTTACTTTTCAAGGCACAAATACACCAGCTGTCATGAACAGATACACTGACCTGCACTTTCGGTCTGTACTTACAGATCGTCTGTGGTGTAAAGCGGTCAGCTCAGATCACGTCAAATCATAAACAACTGAGAGGGGCAGTGAAGTTTAGACAATAAACAGACCTTCAATAGCAACAACAGAACTCAAATCTCATGGAAGTGAGAAGTGTTTGTGTGTGTGTGTTCTTTGGCTGGTTCAACACTGTTACCACCCAACAGAGAACTGCAGGTTAAAGATCTCCTGATTAGAAGACAGGAAGTGTGTTCTGTACCTCGCGGGCTTTCTGTGCGGCCAGCTCTGCTTGTCTCTGTCTCTCCAGCTCCTCCAGCAGCTGTTTCTCCATGATGCGTTTGGCCTCCTCCACCCGTCTCAACACCTCCCTCTCTATCTCGTCCTTGCGTTTCTCCAGCTCCTCCTCCACACGTTTGGCCACCAGCTCCTCGACACGCCGTGCTGTCTCCTCCTCTATCAGGCGCTCCTCTATCTCCTGCTGTCGACTGACAGACAGACAAAAGTGTCCATTTATTCATTCAGTTTAGCCATTAACAGTGTCCCTGGAAGGTCACTTTATTACAAAATGTCATCTTATCAGTAATGGTGACTTTTAATGGCCTATATATATTTAGTGATTTTTTTAAAACTCTTATAGATAGATATACAGACTATTTGCTTTATTTTGGAAGTGACACTCACAGAATGATCACTGATATGCAAGAACATAACAGCATACAACCACAACCCTACATACACAAATAATCATTAATATTATGACATATATCAAAGGTCACATGGTAGCATGACAGCGTGAGGGGTTCAAATGAACCCCTTCTGTTCAGCTAAATTCATCATTAATATGTGGACACCTACATTCTCCTCTGTCTCTCCATTTCAACTTTCCTCTCCTCCTCCTCCTTCTTCTGCTTCTCATCCACCGCGCTCCTCTTACTCAGCGCCCGGCCGAACATGTCGATCCTCTCGGGCGGTGACGCGGCTCGCTCCCGGCGAGACCCGGTCGTGTTCGACTTGGACCGGGAGCGCGAGTCTCTCCTGCGGTTCCTCTTGGACTCGCGGGACTTCGAGCGTCTCTTTCTGTCTTTGTCGCGGGACCGCGAGCGGCTGCGCTTCTTGTTGTGTTTGCTGCTTTTAGAGTGTTTGGACCGGGACGAGCTGCGGCTCCGCGAACGACCCATTTCTACGAGCCGGTGGAGTTCAGTGTCGGTAAACGGAGCCGTATGGACGAGTCACTGTCGCTTGATCCGCCTGTGAAACCAACCGCGCGCTTAAGGAATCAATGCATGACAGTGCATAATTAAATGATTATAATTCTTCTTTTAAAGCGAGTCCTTTCCCAGACTAGATCATTCATGCATCATTTATCTAGTACCATTATAAAAGCAAGATGGAGAGCGAACGATCTCACGTCCCAGAATGCAACTTGTTTTTCGTCTTGCGACATGACGTCAAGCACTGCCATGAATTACTGCCATCAGGTGGCCTGGAGCGTCACTGCCTTTAAACCCATACACACATATTCATTGATGAATAGTATTGTTTTTAAAATACACTATGCAATTATTTCCAGGATCATTTTTATGCTGCTTGAAAGTCTCTTCACATCCTGATATCAATCACTAAGTGCTCTAAATATATTTATATAAATATATATTTTCCGTGGAAGATGCAGGACCATAAAATGTCCCTCCACTCATTGCATTCGGTCCCAATGCAATGATAGGACGTCCTACTTGCCTGTCAAACTATGTTTGCGTTTATGTGTTGGAGGAGGCGTGGCTTTGGACATCACTCTGAAGGGAGGGCGGGGTCTTGTGTTTTCAAAGCTAGCTTACTATTGCCTTACTATTGCCCCTATTACTTAGCCTCTCTGAAATTGCCTCTAACTTTGTAACTCGCAGCTGGTCCTTCAGTTACACAGTTACAATGTAAAGAAAATGATCAGGAAAGGTAAAAGCTGTATTCAATTAAATTATTTTTATTGATTTCCACATTAATTTCTAAAGGTATATTGGCCAATCTGTATATATTCACTTTATGTCTTTATGAATCTTATGAAGCTCTGTCGCGGAGAGGATGAAAATAATGTTCAGACTGATCAGTACTGAAAATGAAAGTAACGTGCTCATTGTTCTTAAATAAAAGCATCTTAAATGTCTACGACTACCGCGACACCTGCTGGTCACATAAAGCCCTGCATGACTATGACGTGTCACTTACTTCTCATGTGGTGATTACTGCATTTGACCACACGGTGGCGCCACATGTTTGCTGAAAGACAAGAGTCTGTAAGAATCAAGAGAAAACTAACGTTTGTGCTGTTTATCTGTGTTTCAATTTATTTATTTATTGGTCCTCAACAACATGGTGATACTCATTGATCTTTTTTTAAAGAAATATTTCCTGTAGTACGCAGACCATCATGTCTTTGCAGAACAAAACTGTTTGCAGGGGTGGAAAGATCGACACTTATTGTCTGGTCATATAAACACAGCAGACCGCCACTGTAAGAGACAGTGTGTTATCTGTATTTTATACACATACAGTAAACATTCAACTGTCGCTATGTCCAGCGTCATAGACATGTTTTATTAGTTTACGCTTTAAAGAGAACGTCTGCTGTCAAGGGGCATACAAACAATTCAAATAAATACATTAGAAAATATCATGCGTATCTTTTATGAGGATCAACTGTGATTTTATTAAAATTAAACTTAAGTCGAACTGTTAAAAATACTACAGTTTGTTTTCGGCTGCACGTGATGCCAACCATTTTTGCCAACCTCTACAAAATTATTGTCAACAATAATTTTGGCTGCAATGTCAGATAATGGCAGAGTTGTAAAAAATAATACCGCTTAAAAAATAAACGGTGTTATAAACGTTGTTTGGTGTGCAAAAAAGTTAAAGAACAAATAATAAAACAAAACGAATCATCTTGAGAAAAATCATGGGCTAAAATCAGTATTTCGTGTAAGTTACAGTCGTATCATGATTAGACCCACACGTGCAATAGTAAAATATAAAGACTCGTTTCGTTTTGACGGCGTTTTATATCATAAACCTCAGCTAATCGTGCAGTCTGTGAGCATTTGTCTGCTTGCGTTTATTGTTGTGCAGAGAAATCTGGATTAAACTAGAGGTTTATGCGGTTAGCCTTCGATGACAGGTGTAAGTCTCCTGGTTAAATTCTTACAATCCACCGGCTACAATCTTGCTGCAAAATAAAATCTGGTTTAATACTGAATGGAAAATTTCTGTTCACACTGTTTGCGGGAAATCGACTTAAGTTGTTTTACACGTTTTACTGGACTGTTAAAATTCATCACAGATTGAATTTGGTTAAATCTGTGCACTCTCATATATAAAACACTGTACGTGTTAATTCACAAATACGTGTTAATTTACACAGCAAATGTCATCACGATATTTATTATTACTCTTATACAGTATTAATGTTTTCATATTAATGAAGCTAGTTACACTATTAGCTGGTTTTCTGGATGTTTAAAGAGGGGCGTGAGTAACGCGTTTAATAACACGAGCCGGGGCCCGTTGGCGCATCCATCACTCCGTCACTGTACCCATCCGGTCCCGACACGTGAAGGGTTAAACGAATAACGGACGTGAACTCGTCAATAAAGTGTGTCTCGGGTGACTCCGGCATCACTCCACCCGCTTTATCAGCACTGGGAAAATGACGTCGCCTCTGCGCCTCGTGTAACGCGGCCCTGCTTACGTTGATAAAGCGACCCGCCGGCGGTTAGTGACAGTGCTCTGACCGCCTTTAATTCACTCGCCGCTGATGGACGCCGGCGGAACGGGCGCTAATTAAAACCTATAAATTATCCTCTCAAGACGTCGCGTGCGGCGGAGATAAGCGCTCGAGTGCTAATTTAGCGCCTGAAAAGAAGCGTGGCGCACAATGGCGACGTGCCTCCAAAAGCGCACTGATAGTGTCCTAATTAGAAATGTATTAAGTGCCCACTCGAGCTCATCAACCCATAAACGCTGCACGCATTTAAAATCCATTGAATTAGTATTATCACTGCTTTGTGCGCGCTCTTTCACCATCTGTTTTCATTCATAATTAATCTAAAGGAATTTTTATCTCTATTTACAAACATAAAAAGCCATTTTAGCAGTTTTCAACGCGTCTGTCCAGAACTAGTACACGTCCGGCTGCTTATTATGAATTATGTCATTTATAACGAATTATGTCATTTATAAGTGTAAGCGAAACAATAAATGTGCTTTATAAATACAGTGTATTTACTTAGTTGAAAGATGATGTTACGCGTAGATTGTGACTGAAAAAACGCCTTTATTTTGCGGTGAAGTGACCCTCTGGTGGATGGTGCTGTGTTATTTAATGGTTATATGGTTATTAAATGTTATATAAATTGATAATGGTGTTATAAAAGAGTGGTACAAAAATCAACGATATCGAAAAGATATCTTAAAACAACAATCACCTTATTTCATAGTCTATTTTATTGCTTTCACAAAAGTTAGGTGAGATGAACTTTGTCCTCCATTCACTCTGTCTGTATAATAATAATCACCGCAGAGCTGCTCGCGCTGTTGTTTTGTTTTTGCAAAAAAAATGCAACTAAAACGATGTCACATCTTCTGCCAAAATCTAATGCAGGTCCAGAAATGACAATCCCTCGTTAGGGCTGAATTGATGTTCACCAATGTTCACGTTTCGTTTTGGAAATCTGTTCAGTTTTTGCATAAGATGGTAAAATGCTATTGGACATTCTCTGCCTGTGACATCGAGGATGCTGGCATCCTATTGGTCCATCGCACTTGTGTTCTATACACGCGCTTCCGGTGAAGGAAAGAAGTGAGCGAGGGGCGGCGGTGATGTTAGAAAGCGCTTGAGGAGCGCGAGCTGTCACACACGTCCGGGATTGTGGAGCATCGCGCCATGCAGCGTCTGACGCCAATGACGGGCTTTTGACACTTGACGCGCCTTAAAACACTCCGATGGTATGACAGTCGGTTTTCATAAGGTATTTCGTATACCTTGCATTATCATATTATAGACTCTATTCTCGTTTGTCGTCTTCTATCCGGATATTGTATTTGGCAACAGGTGGAATTTTGGTGCGCAGACCGCGATCCAGTTGTCTCGGCAATGGAGGCGCAAAAGGATCAAAACAGTCGCGATTCAACCGAGTCTGAAAGCGTCTCCCTCTCACCCAACATGCCGTCTCCTCCGATTTTACCTCACCAGGCTGTACAGCAGGTCCACCGAACTACCAACTTTTTCATTGACAACATCCTGAGGCCGGACTTCGGCTGCAAGAAGGATCTTGGGAGCAGGGACCGTGCGCACACCTCGGGTAGGGAGTATGTAAACCCGATGGTGACGAGGCCGTCGCACAACAGCAGCCTCTGTCAGGATTCAAACTGCAGCAGTGACAGCACTTCCTCGTCCTCCTCGCCAGCCTTGAAGCAGACTTCATCCAAGCACGTCGAAGGAAATGGATCTACCACGCCGCGGTACGGGGAGAACACGACGTCGATCGTGGTGGTGAACGCAAACGGGGAATCTCCTCCAGCTAAAGAATCCCAGCCGTTATTATGGCCTGCCTGGGTGTACTGCACACGGTACTCAGACAGACCCTCATCTGGTAAGGCGCTAGTTTCTTAATTACACCATCTGATTAAATTCAGTTAGCGGACTGACGCTGTCAGTATTACACTTTCTTGCTTTAAATGCGTCTTTTATCATTTGGCACGTTGTGTTTTGTTTCACTGGTTTTAAACAGCGTCTAAAACCGTAACTCGCATCAAACTTCATAGTTTCATTATGTTTTAAACGTGAACATATAAACTTAGGCCGTAGACCAGACTAAAAATAATTCACTTAAATCCTTTCCAAAAAATAAAAACGCTAAGTTTAATTGAGCGCGCGAAACATCACATTTTTATGTTGCCTTAATTTAAATTTGATTTGATTTCTAGGTTAATTCTATCAATAGAAAAACAAATATAATATCAAACCAATGAATAGCAAAATAATACAATCACCTGTACATTACTAGTATAAGACTAGTTAAAATATGTCATTCGCGGGCTGCGTAACCAGAGTTAGGATGTTGTTTTTGGCTCATTATTGATGTTATTATGAATATCTTTCTACACTCGCTTAATTTGCCAGTTTAAGCGTCTGTATGTAAATTTGTACGTGTATTTTTGTCCGGGTTTGAAGAAGAGTTTGTGAAGAAAAACAGGAAACGTTTAGAAACGGAATGAACCCGTTTTAAAACTAACCATGTTATGTTGTATGCCATATTTACAGCGCGGGAATTATCGTCTGTCATGGTCGAATCTGTCTTTGAAATGTCAGAGGTTATGGGGCAAAATTAGACTAGTGTCCCAGTCAATGGGGTAAATGTTGTTGTTTTACCCCATCTAAATATCCTTAAGTTTCTGTAAAAAGCAAACGTGCCATTGTTGTTAATTCCTACAGTCCAGCGTACCTCAAATTAACCAGGCAAATGAAGTCAAATTCAATAATTTGACGTGAACAAAACCAGTTTAGATGTTACCACGTGAAGTATATTGTGTGTTGGACTCTGTCAGACAGTGTGTACCTGACATAAGCCGGGTTGTTGAAAAAAACCGCTGTGATTGACTTTGCATCAGCCGGGTTCGGTTTCCTGAAGCAGAGACGTTCCGTTCTCTTGCAGAAACCGTTCTTCTCTTGACGCGCGTGTAATATCATGATATTACAATATAATGATATAAAATATAACGATATTTGCTTTGTATTCAGTGCTGTTGGTAAACCCTTATCGTTTCCTGAAAATGCACGACTAGACTTCATAAGAGCTGCATTACACACCGTCATACTGAATGTAAACATCAGTCTTCTGCAACAGAGCAAAACGATAGAATAAACACGTAATGTTTGGTGCATTTATATTTATACACGTTATATCGTCACATTTATCTCTGTTATCAAATTATATTATCATTTGATTTGAGTTTAATAAATTGTAGAAATGTTTTAGGTCTATCATGTACACTGTGTCCTTTCGTTCTAAGATTATATAAAAAACTATAAAACTATCCATAATTAAACGTTTAATGTAAGTTAATATATGCAAGTTTTTATTTGTTACTCATCCAGAAATAGTGTCCAATGTAAGAAAATGAGTGTATGTATTACAGAGGCCGTGAAACAGCAGATGCGATCGGTTTGTTTTTGTGATTTTGAACCAAATATGGCGAATTATTGGTGGGGAATGTTTGTCACTTTGTCTTCGGTAATACATGAATGTGTAATGTACAGAAATCCTGACAGATAGGGTTGGGTACTTTGTGCTTTTCTGATAACACACACACACACACACACACACTGTATTCGGTGGGTGTGACCTAAAGAGATGATGGAGGACCGAGGCCTAGTTTTAGAGTCCACGAATGAATATACTACAAACACCAGAAATCACCCAAAACATGTTAAAGGGGTTATTTTTATTAACAGATCACACTGACCGTCACTGGTTCGGTAAATGAATCGATCTTTCAATAGCACATGCAGTTTTTTCTAATAAACACGTTTCTTTACCGAACAGCTATGACTAAGATTTTTTATCATGTTTTCCAGACGCTTAGCGCCTGTATAATCACATCCAAAAACAAACACGCGTGTGATCACTGAAAGATTTCTCTTACTGAAAACACGTTTACTGCTTATTCAGCAATGAAACCGTAACGCGTTACAATACACATCCATTCGTTAGTTATTGCATTAGCTAACACGATATTATATTTTCACAGTAATTTACTGTTCTTTGCTACTGTTAGTTAATATATACATCTGTGCATTCGTTTTTACGTCATTGTGCATTAATCAACACTAACAGACACAACACTTTCTTGTTAATATTAGCATTAAGTAATATTATTAAAAGTAGTAATAGTATTAATATATATATTTATAAATAAACATCGACTAAGATTAATAAAGGCTGTACATGTTATCGTTGGTGCATGTAAATTAAAGGCAGTTCAGTAATGATAATTTTATTGTAAAGCGTTAGCAAGGATGTAACCGTGTGTTAACACAGCATCAGTGAATCCGTGGAGTCAGGTGTGTGTACATGAGCTGTTCACGCCGCTTCACGATACTTATGTCTTCGTTTAATTGTTGTTTCTACACTAGGGCCAAGGACACGAAAATTGAAAAAGAAGAAAAGCGAGAAGGAGGACAAGCGACCGAGAACCGCGTTCACGGCCGAGCAGCTGCAGAGACTGAAGGCCGAGTTTCAGGCGAACCGCTACATAACGGAGCAGCGGAGACAGTCGCTCGCGCAGGAACTCAACCTGAACGAGTCGCAAATCAAAATATGGTTCCAAAATAAAAGGGCCAAAATCAAAAAGTCCACCGGTTATAAGAACGGCCTGGCCCTTCAACTCATGGCTCAAGGACTGTACAACCATTCCACAACCACAGTTCAAGATAACAACATCGAGAGCGAGTGAAAATGGCACACGTTCCCTTCTTTAACAAAAGGCCATGGACGCTAATCCGAGAAAAGTGTTTTTTTTTTCTTTTTTATCAATCAAACGAAAAACGAAAAGGAAAATTCAAGGAAGCGCTATTTAAACACATTTCTGTTTATTGAACCTCTATGGACAAGCGTCTAAATACGAACTCCGTGAAATTTTATATATAGCCAAAACTGTAAGACGTGTATATTTAATTCCAGGTAAGGGGTGTCTATATTACTTCTTACTTGCTGAACATTTTTGACGTTTCTCTCCTTTCCCGATGTGGTTGCTCACTGTAGGCCTGTACGTGTCAGGCTTGTTGGAGTTTTTTGTGACGGTCCCTTAAATCCCTTCTCTCACGGTTCTTTAAACGCGTTACTGAACAAACGCTTCAAACCAAAGATTTTAATATGTTCCGATTATGTTTGTCTGAAATAATAATAAAAAATAGAATATGCTATTGTTTCTTCCTATACAGACTCTCAACGTAATTACTTCTGTAGCTATTTTAACGCCACGATGGTTGGCCTCCAAACTCCTAAGAGAATTTTTAAAATAAGTGTATTAAAAATGACCATTTCTACGCTACAGTTACTCTATTTTTAAAATGAGACATTTGGACTGTGGTTACGCTCTATAAGTGCAATATATGTTTTACATATATATTACAATAAAATGGTATTATTTTATGACAACGTACATTTTGACTTAGAAGGAATTCTTTTAGAATCAGTTTGTTTTGTCGTAACGTCGATGATTATGTTTGGATTTATATTCTTTTACAAAACGAATACAAAACCAGGGCGCTATCAGGTTCTTGTATTTGTGATGAGTACGTTTAAATGAAATTTTGATAAATAACACAAAGGGGCATAAAGATGTGTGTTTAGGGATTAAGGTTTTAATGCGCGTTAAGCGTTTTAATGACCAAAAACTGCAAAAAAAAAAAAAACGTATTCAAAAGACAAGTGCATGATCATTTCAAAGCATTTATTTGTATTTAAAGTGATGTATATTACACGCATTAATGCTCTATGTCGCCAGCCACTGAATGAAGGCAAAAGTCTGCGCGTGTCACTGTTACATTATTTTACACATATCAGACTGAAGCATTGTGAATATGACAGACTTAATTCAATATAAAACGAGGTGAAAGCGGACTGATGGTATTATGGTTTAATCCAGTCCAAAACACACATACAGGCTGTTATAATACTGAGGGTATTTTTTAATTTCACCTTATTTTAACAGACGTGAATGAATGTTAATAACAGTCCATAAAAATAGTTTTGCCTTTCGGTGATGACAGCAGTACAGTGTGTGTGTGTGTGTGTGTGTGTGTGTGTGCGTGTAGGGATTAAAGCACTGATTTAAACTTTCCCAGCGGGGTTAAAAGGTCGAGTTAAGCAGTCAAAACAAAACTAGTTCGACATGAATCATTTACTTGTAGTTGAACACAGCAACGACTACAAGATAGAATGTAAAAATATTACGTGCTTATTTTAGAAATGATAAACGCATACACCCAACAACCGCTATCAAAATGTAATGCATCGTTCTTCATTATAATTTCACAGCAGCAGACGGACGTGTTTAACATATATAACAACACACATTCATTTCTACTGTGTCTCGGGGCATTTAAATACAAGCAAATCTGTTTTGACTCTATGATACAAAAGCTGAAAACCATCACCAGTATAGGTCACCATTAAATGTACTTATAAAAATGTACCGATATTAAAAATACAACATGCATAAAATAGAAAATAAACAAATTAAAATTTTACAACTGTATGTTGGCTTCCCCGACAACACAGAAGTGTCACGTCTATAAAATAGTCTCCTATTTAAATACTCCCCTATTTCTTAATGTTTAAGTTTTAGGCTTCAACATCCTCATGTTTATAAACTGACTGACAATTGTAAATGTACGATCAGCAGTGTGACGTTATTTATAACTCCAGTTTTTAAATATGAAGCATTTATTCTGGCTGTCACTGATGAAGGCTGGCCGCTATAGCTTGATGTTGTCGTTATGTCATAGTGACACATTTGAAGGGAAGGAACGTGCCGCTGTTGTGAAAGGATTTTGTGTACACAAACCAGTCTTGCTATTATATAAGGTGAAATTTACCGTGAATTCGTTCAGTTAATAACTATACCGTCATCCCCTGCGGAATCAGCCGCAGGCGGGTTTTATTTTTAATTATACGAATTGAAGGTTTCCACTAATTTACTATTTAATACACACAATCACATATAGCGCAGAGTCCCACGCGAGACGCCTGTACATTCAATATTAATCGCCATAAACCGCTTGACAATATTATATCACGACAACATTTATGAAATTCATTTAATTTCCTCCAGTATGAACGAGATAATCCCTCGTGTTTTCTTGTCGCCTGGCAACCCGTAGGCAATAAAAAGCGACGGTAATGCTGTTTTATGAAGGCGCTTCTTAAAACATTCATTTGTGGTGTTGATTAACAAATTAAAACCGTGTATCTCACATGACAGTGCCCGTGCAAGTGAGAAAACTTCATATCAAAGCAATGAGAAACTCGAGATATGCATTGTGCTGTTTTAAGTTTTATTATGGGTAAGGACCGGCTATGTAACGGGTTCATACAGTTAGTCGTAAGGACTATTTCTGCCAATTTTAAATCAGATAAGTTATTTATATACACGGCGTTTACCATTAGTAACTCTGATTAAAACAATCTTTATAGTTTTTGTATCATAATTCGGACTACCTTATTATTTTCTCAAAGTAAACAGTTACCTGGACCGACAGAGGCAGTTTGCATGTATGCGTTTATTGTGTTTATTGTGTTATCTTTTCACGCTCAAAATTAACAGCAAATTGTGTGAATGTGTCGATCAAATTAAAGTACAGTGAGTTACACGCGTGAGATATGCCATGAAAGCAATGTGGTTAAAGAAATGATTGTTTCTGTGTTTTTTAATGTTGATTCGTTTACCGGCGTCCAAGGTTTTCCGCTTTGTTGATATGGATCATCTAAAAATGTTTGAAAATTCACCGCGAAGATTATCACGATTGGACATCACCGTGTTTTCCCTGTAAAAACACACATCATAAATTCAAAATCCGCCTCGTTTCGCTCAGCAGGTGCCTCAATAACCAAAATACAGCTGCACCCGGCGCGCGCTCGGTGTCCTCGGCCCTGCAGCTACCGTACCACGTGTATTTAATATATATGCAAATGAACGCAATAAAAGACAGTATGGAAAGACTCGCTTTTGGCAGGGGAAGCTGTACGACAGACTAGAGACTTCAGATACAGGTGGGAGATCTTCACTGCTCTGGCAAAGATCAAGAGAGGGAATGTGGAGAACCTGTTTTCATGTGACCGGACGGCCACAAATTTCACAGCCTCGCTTGGTTGTCTCCGTGTTTTCCCCTGGCTGACCCAGAGGCGTGCGCGCACCGCTGATCAAAACCCAGCGGAAGAGGCCTGTGACACTGAATGGGACTAAAGGATGCAAATATAGGAACTAAGTCATTGGTAATCCTATTATAACACGCCGTGGGTGGGGGCCCGAAGTTCGAGTCACAACACGGCCCCAGACGCTTGCATACTACACTGTGCGTGTACACGCACAGCCAACATGTGTTTACGTCACACAGTCGCTTAGATCACAACCCGTCTTGTTTTTAAGCTGAAAATCCATGAAGTTGCTCCGTGGGGTCTAACGTGTGCTCCTCTCTTTGGTTCTCAGGGCAGACCCTCACACAAATCCGTGGCTTAAACCGGTTTCCTCTCTTCCAGCTCCACACCACTTCAGTTTCTGGTGTTGAAAATGTGTGACAAATGTAAACAGAAGCCATACTGGTGCGGCCATGCAACAAAGGATGGCACAGAATGTCAGCTTTCCCAAGCGTCAGGGTGGGCGTTCGGACCACTGGGAGCGAATGTGGAGCAGATAAATGAACATTACACGGTGGATACAACCAAGTACCTCTCCGCCCACCCCCAACTGATCAGCTGCACAGAGCCAGACAAACACAGGGCCAGACAAACATGCGTTTCTGCAGCAGCAAGAAAATAACTCACAGTTAAAATCTGCAGAGCCGGTCCTCTGAATCACAGATCATATCTAATATCAGCTTTGTTATCATTATATATAAAAATGTTCCACAGCATATTTTGTTCACCCATTATTCGCGACCTACTAATAAACGTCCTAATAACAAACGTTTATAACAATTTGCAAAAATACACACCAGGTATTTTTTAATAATTTGGGAATACGTATAATAAATCCTACGTTTCAAATATTTGTTGCAAAATAAATTTACTGTTGCAGCTAAACGCAGTACTCTGTGGATATGTAAATGTTTGCACATTTTTATACATTTTATCATTTTTTTAAGTATCTGCAAATTTCCTGGCAAGCACAGACTTAAACATAGACACTCTTGCGCGCGACCATGCAGGCCACGTCTGCGATGAGAAACGACATGTACATTTTTTCAATTAATTTATTCAGACATCAATTTTAGTTTATCCATTCACTGTTGTTGTTTTCGTAGCTGACGAGTATACGCAGAATTTACAACATTTTAATGTTGTTCTAATTTATAGATTGTTCTTATATAAAAATCGCACACTATATATTACGATTTATTTAATTTATATATAATATACTGACACTGAAACAGTATTTTTGTTGCACGTATTTTTGCGTATTAACGGTTTTGCGTGTAGTCGTCAGTATAAACCTGCAGCTTAAAGAAGAGACAAAGCGCGCGGGGCTTATGTGGATAATATGCGCCGGTTTGCTTTACGATTTACATTACGCATGATGCAATACAGCGTGACTCATTTCAAGCCTCGAGTCCGCTTGACCAGTTTGAATGCATAATGTTGTTGCGTAGAAACCTTTTATATATATTCACCATTCACAGAGTCTCTATGGAGGTAAACTGCGTGATTCTAATAGACACCAAACGAAAAACAGCTGCCGTTACGAAATAAACAACTCAGCCCATGTTCTCGAATCAGTGCGTGCTTAAAAAACTACTCGGGATTTCCAGTGATCCACGACTTCCTGTCTAACAAGCCGTGCAGTCTACTGTTGGGTCCCTGCAAATATATCCTGCAGTGCCACGTCGCGCAGTCAAACACTTCTCCATAAACAAACCACTGCATCTCTGTAAACGGAGTATGCGCAAGAAAGAGGAGCTGACAAGAGCGGTAACTGCAGACAGAGGGGCTCTATCGTGGGACAGCGGTGGGTGTTCACCCCGTCCACAACTGCATCTGCCGCGCACATTTTCAGCGCTCATCCCTGTCACGCGCTTTGTGTATAATGAAGGTATACGAGAACAAAGCGCGAGACACCTGGAACCATCACATGCAGTAGATGGTCAGGCGCGTCTCCGCTCCGCGTGCCTCGGACATGTGGTTTTACTTTGCGTCTGTTGCAGACGCAGACAGACGGACAGACAGATAGATGGACAGACAGGGCCCTCCGCGACGGAAGCTTGCATTAGCGGCTTCGCTTTCACCGGCGCATTGCATTTCAAAAGCCGGGGAAATCGCGAAATCTCCTTCTCGGTCTCTCATCGCCGGCTCGTCGGTCCCGAGGTGGCGGGAGGTGAGCGGGAGAACCGTCCGTCATATTCAATTAGCACTCGGCTGTCACGGGCGCTCAGTGCCGGCGTGATGTCATCTCCCCCGGGGGAGAGGAAGAACGATTGTCCCACAAGCACCACGATCATCATTCACTTCACGACGGTGAAACACGGACAGTAAAAGAACAAATCTCAACAAAAATGTTTTAAATAGCACATAAGCTCGGTTTAAACACATTTTCATGATATTTCAGTAAGATAAGGTCGATGTATTCTGTAGATTGAATCAAAGTACATTTTGAATCAACAAATTCATTTTACAAAATCAAAACTAAGAGCTGGCAACAACAGTTTGGGACAGAATGCATGACTGGAGGAACATGTTACGATCCTTACACAGAAAATATACATTTATATAAATATATTTGGAGAATTTAGTGAATGATATCAGGATGTAAGCAATAGGTTGTGTGTAAACAATATATTAGATCTTCATATATTTTATATAAAGAGTTTATGCTAATGACCTGAAACAGTGTCAAGTGTTTATCATTTACTACATGCTTTTGTTCAAACTGTGAAAGCCAATAAAAGTGGTCAAGCTGTTAATATATGTTGCTGGTCTGCATCAGGGGTAAACACACACGT
>JAZGTI010002683.1:0-34960 GCA_036877585.1 Botia kubotai | reverse complement strand
AAGCCATTTTTTAAATCTTTTTTTTCCAAATGTGCTTTTCAAGAGCCTGGGACTCATGATTTTTTTTAAATAAATAAAATTAAGTATTTATTAACCACCATTAGCCAGATCTAAATGACACGTTTCAGTGTCATACAGTCAGTGCAATGCCTACACCAGCCTCCCTTTACCAGGCTCAAGAATGTAATTCCCAATACCAACAATGTTTTATCAGTTTCCTTTTCAAGTGCTCTATATAACTGATGAGTAAAAACTGCTGTGTGTGAATGAATCAATTGAGCCTTTTTCTAATGGAGGTCCTTTTGTAACTGCTTCCACAGATCCATTGTGGCTGCACGCTGGGGGAGTCAAATGGCTCTGCTAGTGTATTTATAGTTTCCCCAGTGCACAGCAGGAAAATAAACTGTGTTATTACCGGCCTTGGATATCCTTCAAAATTGCTACAAACTATCGACACAAACACACGCACACCTGTCTTGTTGTCCAGGAAGCGGATAGTGCGGTTCTCGTGGGCTGTTATGGAAATTGGTTGGGAAGGATGGCTGACTACACAGTTAATCAGCTCACTGCCTGCAGGGGGCGGTACAAACAAAAGCATTTTATTAAAATTGCAAAGCATTGACAGCATGATACAGCATCAAGTAATTTTACTTCTGTAGCATATATAAAGGGAAACAAATACATAGAAAAGATAACATTTTAATCTTTTGTTATTGGTTGTTACTGCCATAATCAAATTGTTGTGATGGAAATTACAAAGACAAACGTTGTTTTTCTTTCTTTCTTACAAATATAGACTGTAAACTACTTGAAATTTAGCTTAACACACATTCCTTCATGAACTGGTGCTTACCATCCTTTGTCTGGGTCTCCAGGGCCATAATGCTTTGCTCCGTGTTGAGGTCATAAAGCAGAGTCTCGCCCCCATCAAAAGACACCACAGCCTGAGATGGGTCTGCGTTGACAAAGGCAACCGAGGTGGGAGTGCCATGTTCTGAGAATATGAGAAAGAGAATGAGAGAGAGTAACAGACAAAATATACACAGAAACAACTCCCAACACACATCCTCTCCTTTTTACCTTTCTCTTTATTGAAGACAGACACACATGGTGAGGAACTGTGAGAGTCCCATATACGAACAGTGCCATCAGCAGAGCAAGATGCCAAACGCTTCAGGCTGGAAGAATAGGCCAAACCCCACACTGCATCTTCATGCCCGGACAACACACTGCTCTCCACACCTGGATCTGGACACACACACACACTCTTAGTCTACTAAGTTCACCTGTTGACTGATTCGTTAAGAGCGCCCTCTCGTGGTTTGAAATAAAAAGTGCAGATGACACTGTTTTCAAATGACCTAGCATAAATTTTAGGAAAATATAAGCTGTGCTTAGCCACATCACAATGCTAGACTATTTTGGTTGATTGTCACGGTTTTAAAAATAGTTCTTATTGTGTTGCTATGCAGTTGTTAGGGTGTCCTGGTGGTTGCCAAGACTTTATAATGGTTGCTACGGTATTATCAATATTAACTGCGAGGCTTGCCTTAGCAACACCATTATTATTTCTAAAGGTGGTGTCTAATAGCAGAACAACAAGAGTAAGCTGGACAGATGGCATCTTGTCACATTTAATTACCTATCACACGTACGATTGACGTCACATGTGAAAGGTGTGAAGTGAACTCTCTGCTCTGTGTGAATGTGCAGTATTTGGCACACTTACCATAGTTATCATAAGGATCGACATTAAGGTCTGGAATCTTCCAGCCGCGCACAGTTCCATCCAGACCCCCGCTGAAGCATGACTCCCCTTCTTCTCCCATCGCCAGAGAAAGAACAGCACCACTAAATCACACACACACACACACATTAAAACCCTAAATAACAGAAGTACTGTAGTGGTACCATTTATACCATGTGCTGAATCATTATCATAATTATAAAATCACATAATTACATTTTAATTTAAAGAATACAATGCGATTTATTTTTGTTACATTTGTTTGTGTAATAAGTGCTTCTTTTTAAAACCTAGCATAATTTTAGAGCACTAAAGAGCGACATGCTCTAAAAAGCTGCTTTAATAGGTTGACTGAAACATTATGCTGGCCTCTAAGCTATGTGGTTTGTCTTTTGATCATTAACCTGTCTCACTCACTTGTGTGCCCTGAATGTATAAATGGGTTCAACGTCCAGCGCTGCATTTCTAAAAGAGCAAAATCAAGATGTTAGTAAACCAAGAGACTCATGCATTGATATTTCTAAGTAATCTTCTAGAGACAACTATACAAATACAGTTAGAATGAAAACATTATGGAATATATAAAATATATAGCTTTTCTGTATTTGTGATTTTCTTGTTTTAGAGGAAATATGAAAGGTTAGGCTTATGGATGGTACTTTTTGGAGTGCATCGCCTTGTTGAGGTTCCACAGTTTGAGTGTTCCATCTTCTGAGGCGGTCAGTAGGACAGCCTGGCTGGGGTGAAAGGTCAACGCTCGGATGGCATCGAAGTGGCTTCGCAGTGTAAAGCGAGGGTTCCAAGTCTTTTTGAATTCTTCTCTATTGTCCTGCAACTTTAAGGGAAAGAGAACAAATGATTAATGCAATGCACAAAGGTGTATAGTGCTTTAAGAAAATGGAATGGTAAGCCAAGCGCACTGCATTATGGGATACAATGCAACTGTAGTAGGTATTGCATACATAACACTCACACACTGTGCACAGCATATACAAAACAACACACAATCTAATGCTCAAATTCCCAGTTATTTGTATCACTCACATCAATAGTGAGGTCATTGTCATTGGCAACAGTGAGATCAGCCAGCTCTCCAAGGTTCATGTCCCCTCCTCCAACTGCATCCAAGATAAAGACATCAGATGAGAACCCCAGAGCGCCCCCTACAGTACAGACAAACATAGCAATTACTTTGACATGCCATATTAAAACAGGCATAAGAGGTATAAGCAAGCTAAACCTGTAATTATGAAGCTTTACGTAATCACAAAAGCATAAATATGCATTTGTCTCTCTTGCATGATACTCGCAGAAGATTTCTGTGCAGATACTGCACAGAAATGCTTTACACTGTATTGAACGGCTTTCTACAAGCAGCTGTCAGTGTCAAGCACTGTGATATTTTATGAACCAGTCAGGGATACAGCTGTGCAGTCAGCAGAGAGCTGATCTCACCCTCGCTGGAGCGCGCCTGGCCTGGGATTGAGGGGGGCGGAGTTGGTTTTGAGGGAAAATCCGACATAATTCCTTGCAACTTGTTTCGCCGGTTCTCTGAACCTGGAGACAGGAAGTGAGATGAGTAAACAAATCAGCAGACAAAAAATAATCTACTGCTGTCACTAGTCATTTATTCGTACGTCTGACTACATGTTAGGAAGGGGTCAAAAAAATATCAGGGAAGCAGATAAACGTATAGTGACATTAGAACAAAGCGGTGCCCCGTCAACAGATTTTATCAACAGGAAGTTACAAACAAAAGCAAATTAAATGAAAACAATAAGTTGTCAAAGCATGACGATAAAGGGAAACTCTCATAACATTGTCAAAAACAATGTCAGAGATACAGGCTGCATGGTTATACATTTAACAACCAAAATAATAAAATTTCAACCTTTATTTTTTTTAATTTTTGATATTATTCAAACAACTTTTATATGCATTTTATTGTTTTCTAGTACACTCCATTTTACTACCCAGACATTTAATCTTACAATAAGAAAATCTAGAATATCTGTAACATGCATACAACATTATAATATGAAACAGAATATGTTTGTTGTGTTTGATCTAAAATAGATTTTAATTGTGCAAAACATTCTGAAACTAACATTTAATAATTAGGCATTTACTTTTATATATACAGTGTTGGCTATAAAGATTACTCCAAAACTGTTTAAATGTAAACCAAAATGATGAGATGAATCCATCTATGGTACATGTCCACTGCTGGACATTGTAGACAAATTTAACTAGTGAGAGTGTAAAATGTGTTTTAGGACAGTTATTTTCTGAAAGTCCACAGGGTCAAAAGTAAAAGACAAGACTTCATTACGATAAAAGGGAGCTGTTTTTGGCCTAACCACTCTCCGTACCTAATTCACGACCATCTCCTGAGATGCGAGCCTCCCCTGCGCCCTCCCCCTCCTCTCCTGAGCCCAAGAAATCAAACTCGCCCAGGGCATCCTCAGAGTCATCTTCATCGTCCTCATCCTCAGGGTCCAGATCTGTGGTCAAAGGCTCCCCTCCCAACTGCATGCACGCAAAGCACAATGGTTGCAATGATTTATTGCAGGGACTATGTTATTTACTACAAAACAGGATCTGTTTGTGGTTGTCTTATCAGCAAATAAACACTCTAACCTTGCCCCTGGACTTCTTGTTTTTTCGAGGTCCATCGATGCAGTCTGTAGTCATGCCCTGGAAGTCTTCCTCTTCATCACTGTCATCCTCATCATCATCCTCACAGCCACGGAGAAAAGGAATTTTATCTAGAACAGAACTGCCTATCCGTTCTTTAGAACCCTCTTTCCCAGCACGCCTGAAATATATGATAAACAGAGGATGGGTTAAAATATAAAATAAACCAAATTATTTAACCTCAGCTGCTGTTTAAGTTTGTGTTTATTGTTTTTACCGTTTTATCTGCTCCTCTATCTGCCGCACCAGAAGCGATTCTCCCCCACCGCAAGGTTCTGGTTCTGTGGGCGGTTCGCTGGGAGGTGGACCATTAACTTCTGGGCTGTTGCGACCCAGCAGGGAACGAACACGTTTGGACCGCATGTCCAAGATGGTGTCAGAGTAACCCACCTCTTCTAAGTACCTGCTCAAGCACAAACAAATAAGACTCAGAGCCAGCACAAAATATATCTGGATTTGCTGTTAGGATTCGTATAGAAAAGTATACTGACTTGCGCAATAACTGACGCCCCTCCTTCCATGGCATCTGATTGGTTGGCTCGGAGTCTGAATCTGCAGGTCCATTGGGTACTGTGAGAAGCATACAATGATGTCACTCAACACAAAGAAAATATATAACCAACAATATACAGAACTTGTTCTCATAAAACTGATTATAGACATATTTTGGTAAATATGGTTCTGATTTGGCATGTCTGATAGGATGTATAAAATGCATATAATGGCTTTTTATAGGTTGTTACTTGGTTCAGCCTCTGTCTCTGGTTTCTTCTCCCCAGAACTCTGGTCAGGGCCACTTTTCAGCTTCTGATATTTGGCCCTGAGATCAAAATGAGAAACATCAGAATATAAATGGTTATCGTAGCATGATTATATTCCACGAGTTTTGTTGAAATAAGTGGTGATATGCAAAAAAATAAACTAATTATTTAAAATAATGAATTACATTAAATTAAAATTAAAAAATAAAAATAAAAATTTATAGTTTTAAGTTACACTAAATAATTCTGTGTATTATTTCCCAATAATTCTACCTCAAACGTATATAAAGAATCATTAATGGAATCCTGAAGAAACCAGAATAGTTATGAAAAATCAGAATCATGAAATTCCTGTCCCCAGTTAGATGAAACACAAGGAAATGACAAAAAAGTGCTTCAGGGAAACATCTTGGTAGCATCTCCACTGAAACACCTATTTCACATTACACTACTGTGTGTGTGTGTGTGTGTGTGTGTGTGTGAGTGAGTGAATGTGTGTGCGCTCACCTCTCCTGCTTCAGAGCATATTCCAGCATCTTGATTCGCCGCACCAGGTCCTGCTTCATGTTCTCCTGACCTTTCCTCTCACCCTGCAGAAACGCCACATGAGCCTGACACAGACAGCACAGGAAGACAGACAGACAGAAAGAAAGACAGACATATAAACATGGTCCAGATTCAAACAACATCTGAAGCAAATGAAAGGTTTTATCCTCATTCTACCGCAGCTGATGAGATTCTGGGGGAAGGAGTTAACTAAAGGCCTGTGTTTCCACAAGCTTTATTTATTTTAGCCGGCTCATGACCGAGGTCTGACCAGAACCATGAAAATCAAATATGAAGGCAGAGCATCTATAAAGGGATAAAAAAAACATTCATTCATTTCCCAGTCATTTGTGGTTTGATGGAGAAAAGATAAATAAACTGAAATCGGCCTCTAGCGCCCCCTATAGGCCAAGGAAGAACCCACATCAGTCTGCTTTATATTTAACCATGTGTCCTAGCATTGTTTTGACTCGATCTCCCCTGTATGTCTTAAACCTTTACACAAAGCACTGTGGCAGTATTAAAATAATAAATTAAAATAATTATGTATCATGGCATTTAAATGGTAGCCCAACGCATTTCAAAGTTTCAATAGTATTATTACTGTGAATGTCAAAAATAAAAATAACACCATGGTGTTTTTCTGTAAGTAAAATCTGTATTTTCGAAACTGTGGGGTGAGTTTGTGTGATGAGCTCCTTTAAAACCCAGATAAACCCTGTCTTCAGGTAAAGAAGTTCCAAATAATTCCCCCCCCCCCGCCCCCCATACCATCAGTGCAGCTCACAAAGTCACACAACAGAACTCAACAGTCGTTGGACTCAATACAGAACATTGACAGTTGACAACATTGACAACAGTTTTATTTATTTCAATAATAATTCACTTCAAAACTGCTTCAGTTTAGCATTTTATAATCTAATACAGTTTTATTCTTTACAATTCATTTTATCAGTATAGCAATTTGATGTGTGATGATCCATGATATCCCAATTGAAATTTAAGACTTGTTTTGTTAGACATTAATAAGAAGTGAGATAGTACGAAGTGCTTTAGTCCCGAATTCACAATGGGATGAACTGAATCCAACTAACCAACCAGCATGTTTCAATTGTCATTTTTAGATCTTTGTGTAGGCATGTCATAATACAGACAGCACTTGTTTTAAAATCTCCATCTCCAAGGCAGACATGTAGTAAAAGTAAAGCATGACAAGTTGGCACAGGTCTTCTTGAAAACAGGCTGAACTGCGGTTGCCATGGTGTAGGCAGGAAACCTGTTATGTCAGGTTTTTGGATCACTTTGATGACATTTTCACAAAGGAAAGTAATTTTCTGTGTTCAGGTTTTTGGAACACGGTGTATGTTTTTAATTAAAAGCAGGGAATCTGTCACTGCTGTCAATCAATTACATGTTTAGGAAACAATGCATTCATAAACAACGTTACCAACTTACCTATTATAAAAAGAGATGATTCATAGCTATGAGAATTATACATAAAAAATAAATAAATAACTAAAAAGGGGAATACATGTTGCACCTGCAAAAATCACCCCTAGGGTGTTGGGGGTTGTCAGAGCATTGCTTTACAATCGCTAGGATGACGACCGTTTTTAGGGCACTTCTATATTATTGCTAAGGTTTTCTGGGTAATTGCTAAGTAAGTATTGCTTGGTGGTTGTTTAGTAGCCCAACTCAAAAGAGCCCAATCCCAAATAACATGCTAATCCTTACAAACAAACCAGGTTTATCACTCATTTCATCATCCACCAGACAAAAAAAGTGACATCAGTCACTTCTTTTCTAAAAGAAATAGCACATCTCTTTTTAACAAGTCACACAACAAGTCACACAAAAATTATTGTTTAATGCATTATTATTTAAATTATACATTTAAATCATATAGTTTATGATATTTAAATCCTTATTGGTCACAACTCTCTCTACAGACACACAATGAGCATATACAGTCTTTGGAAGAAAACGATTAAGCCTTTGTGAAAGAAAACTGTGCGTTTCAGGTAGTGGAGGAAGTTCTGAGGTAAACCAATGTTAAAGGTTTAGATTGGGGCCAGTTCTACCACACTAACACAATTATCTGGTAGTGCCTCCCTCTTGTGACTTCCTGAGGGTGGAAACAGGGGTCAAGGGCAGACAGAGAATCTCTACATGAGCACATCTGAGACTCACTCTGACAAGTAGAGCAGCAGATTTCTTTTTGGGACAAGCCTTTTTAAGAGTATATATTATCTCTGGAGTCCTTTATTCAAAACTGTCTAATACCATTCCTGGTCAGTTTTCATCCTTCGTTTTTAGTTCCCCTGATGAAGAAATGTCATACTTCATTTCAAAAATCAAAATGTGATAAAATATTAAATAATTGACATGAAGATTTTTTTCAGAAGACTATTTGAAAATTTAAATATTTAAAATGTAAAATATATTTTATTTTAATGAAAATCTCATTATGAAAAAAAAACTTTTGTGCTAACATACTTTTCTCTTCATTTGAGGTTGAAATATGACGTGAAATTTCTTTTGCTATTGTTCTATAAAAAACAGATAAATGCACAAACAGGATGACACACTGTACGTCTATATTGACATTGAGGGAGGGAGCAGAGGTGAACTGGCCTGTTGTTTGACTGATGCCTTTCTCACATAAACCAGAAACACATGACACATAAATTAGCTTTTCCTGACTGCATGATCACCACTAGACAATAAATCTTGATGCAATAGTCTTGATTATGACAAATCATTTCATAAATATTTATTTACCAAAAAGCCAGTTAAAAGATGAATAGTTTCAGTTCTACCCCTTGATTTTAATTGTAAAAGCTTGATCCGATCTTAATATTCCTATAATTTAGTACTGTGTAATATGACATTTGAGGCTGTGATATACAGTGAACATAATCATGTCTGCAGGAGTTACAATCACTCTGCACTCTGCTATATTCACAATATAGCACAGACACATTTTACAGCATTTCGCATAATTAAAACAACTAGTTCACATAATTAAACCACTGTACAAAACCAGTATAAGGATGAGGCCACCCTAGCCAACTGTGCTCCTTTATAAACCAGCTGAACTTCAGAGGACTTCACACCAAAATGACTGCATCCTTACCGCCACAATGGAAACACAACAGCACAGGTGTCCCACAATGAAACTTCACAAAAGATGACACCCCACAGCAGGGCAAAGTGGGAAACGGGCAAGACAAGGGGAGTCACTACAAGGGCCCCCTACCATTCCTTTTATAGGCCAGGTCAAAACAATATGTAAATGTGTGTGTGCCACATAGCAGTTGGTCCCTGAAGCCTGTGCATAATTCCACAAGCATGTCCAGAAAAGGCCTGGCAGAAGAACAGACAAGTTGTCCATAAAAGCCACAGGGCCTATTCTTTAATAGAGCACACTGTTAACTCCTTATGTAACCACAGGCACTATTTGAATGGGGTCACTTAATTGAAAAGCTTTATCCCAATCCAAGATCCGCAGCGAACTGGGGCAGAGGAGTCCAGACTCAAAAAGACGGTTTAAGCAAATTTATTGGGGGCAAATTCTTAATCTGGTGTTTAAACTGTTTTTCTGCTCTAACATGTTCTTTGTGGAAGTACAAGCTTTCTTAATTGATTTTATGTCTCCAGGTCTAATATAAAATGATTTATGCATCATTCAGTGGAGATTAAAAGTCAAATTCTACATTCTGCACAACTACTGAGCCCAGCAGTAGCCAAACGTATTTGGTCTACCAGTACCCAAAAGTATATGACCTCTTAATTCACACTAAAAAATAGAAGCTTGCATATCTATATACTGGGGCTACTGTATTGCAGTTCATGTAAGTAATAGCGTCAAATGGTGAAATTGCTATGACATACAGATCGGCTGCATTCTAGGCTTAAAAGAAACTGGAAAAAATGTAATACTCCTGTGGGACAGCATTACGTCATAACTTTGACAGAGGCGTCCCGAATTACAAACGCAGTAGCGGTCAACGGGTCACGTGACGTCACAATGTCAATTCATAAAACGTGTTTTGAAATTTAAATTTTAAGTAAATGTCGGTCAAATTTTTAAGACATTACCAAACTATTACTGTTCCTAAACATGAGTGATAAAGATCACCATAAGACATACATTTAAACATATATTGTGGTATGAAATATGCGTAATGTTTGCAATCAATACAGACGTGTTTTTCCACTGCCTTTACAATCAGCTGCAAACACTGTTTGCTCTTGGTGTGGGCAGGGACATTCAACAAAAGGACACAATATTTTAGACCGTGTTAGACGTGTTACCTACTCAAATAACAACATCAGATTAACACTTAAAAGGCTAAGCGTATTCGATGTATCCTGGGCAATATTAGCAGGCGACCGAGTGATTTTGACTTCTCTTACGCCTCTTTAAATGTGCTCTTCCTAAAGGAATCCGTCTGGATTTCAAAACAATCTATAAAAGAAATCAAGTTTACCCTCAGCTCGTCTCTTTCGGCCTCCCAGCGATATTTCTCGGCCTGAAAGCGGCTCCATTCGTACTGGATAAAATGTAGGATCCCGGGTAGCGAGAGGCCCGCTTCACCGTCCTGTGGATCCCGCGGCTGGGAGGATCCAGGTATCGCCGCGGCTGCAGCTACTGCTGCCGCCGCTGCTGCGGTGGGAGTGGGACCGAGCATGGCCTTCGGCCCATTCGGATTGCGCCCCGCTCCGCTTCCTGCGGGGCTTTGATTCGTTCCGCCCGCCACCCCGCCGAATCTTTCCGCCTCCATCAGAGCGTTGGGGCTGTCGCCGGAGCCAGGAGGTGAAAAAAATAGCGAGAATTTGAGAAAAATAACCACCCCGTTACTTGCAGTTACCACAGAATCTCTCTCCCTTTTCCCTTCTCGGTACAAATAGGCGACTACTCTGACACACAGAAGGGGTGCCAAATACTGATCCACTCCTACCACGAATGGCTGCAAACTCTAGTATCTTATAACTGTTCTTTATAGGAGACTAAGTTTACTTCCTCAAGGGGGCGCATGGTGGCTCAGAGTCAGTAATTTTATCAAATTAATATACATTTAAAAAATATATATTATAAAATGTGTATTTTTTTAGACATAAATTAAATCTTCATATGATTTCTACTGATCTAAAAACAATACACACTCCAGCAATCTCTCCAAAATATCCAAAAAAAGATTTCTTCCTGACCAGCGATGAGGAAAGTAACGTTTGTGACATCACACGATGTCTGCGTACTTTAACAGCGGTCTGGACAAATCAACTGTATTAAACTGTATTAACTGTGTAAAACGTCAACTGTATTGCGCTGAAAACACTTTATTTATAAACACTTTTATTATATTTTTACAAGCATTTGACTTTAGAAACAAACTTACTGGCCTCTAAGCCCCGCCCACTTTATTACTCACGAGTCATATTAATTTCAATTCTACACCACCATTTTTATGGGACGGACGGAGGCGATCCAGTAGTTGGAGCTTCCTGCTACATTGTGGTCTCTGCTCATGCTTCCTGTGCTCGTTTCCAAATTAGCATGGTGAAGAGTAGCAAGAATAATGTGCGGCACATAGCCTGCTGATGAGAACAACATAAAACCAGTTCTCACATGCGTTATTTTGTATTGCTTTCCATTAGATAACGTAGATGCGTAAGATTCCACAGTAAGCGTGCCAATATAAATATGTGTATGGTTTCATATAAAGCAGGGGTTTTGATGCTAAGATCTCAATGGATAATTATAGTCTGTGGGGGTTTGACTTTGCTTGCATGTTATATAACTGGAGGAAATGACTCAGCTGGTCAAATGAGAGTTTCTTGACCATATGAATTTGGGTTATCAAGAGCTGATCTCTAGTTGAGACATAAGCACTGAACGTCTCCATACGTTTCTAGGTCATCCATGTTTGCTAGATTTTTTAAGGTAATGATGTCTAAATAATTAGAACCTTGAAAACTGAACTAAATTGTTCAGCTTTATCTATATTATTAATTACTTTTGAGTTTAAATTACTAAGAATGTTCTTGTTTCGTCTATTTTTGTTTCAGGATTTTTAATGGACTGTGGTGAACCAGGCAAAGGAATTGGGGCAAATATTGAATCTGGCCATCATCCATTTTTGCTAGATGGAATCAGGTAACACAGGAAGACATAAGTAGAAACTGAACTGGGCTGAGATCTTTTGAATGATGCCACCAAATCATAGTACCCACCTCAAATCCACTATTTACCTTGATTTATTTCTGGCCAGACCAGAATGTTTAAATGTAGGTTTTCAGGGCTTTGGAAAATCTGTGATGGTCAATGTTGTCTTTCTCTCTATTTAAGTTTTTGTCAATCTCTTTTAGTGTCATAACAGTTTATTCATAAGAACTATATATTACGTATTACTTTTTGCCAGGCTCTGTTAACTGGAGCAATAGTGCTGAACTTGTTCATCCTATATTATGTGTCACGGACCCAGCAGCAGATGATGGAGAAGCGTTGAGAGCAGGGGAAAGGCTTAAAGAAAGCCTCACTGCCTGTGTCAGGCCTGGGAGCAATGGGTAGCCTTGTAGGCGAAAACATGGTTGGAGGAGTTAAGGTGGGAGGCCTTGAGGGCAACATGCGAGGTCCCCGGGTGACGGCCCTTGTGAATTTGAAGACTTTAAGAACTATGTCGCCGATGTGGCACGCTCATTTTTGCGGCAGAAACCAGACTTACCATTCTTGGCTGTGGCTGATTCTCCACCGTACCCTTCTCTCGCACTTCCTGAGGGAGCACGCCTCCTGGTGTTGTCCCCAAGTCCTGACCAACCTCCACAAACTCACTGACCTGAGTTCAACGTGCAGACAGAGTTTGCTTTGTTGGTTCCAGATGGCGTGGAGCTCGACCACAGCCAACAAATGGTAACGGCTCATCAGGGAGCTTGAAGGGGAAGGTGGGGGACCAGTACGACTGGTCGCCGCCCCTGTGCTGACCCGCTCGGCGGTGCAGTGCCAGCACCTGCAAGTCAATCTGCGGGAGTGGACAGCGACCTACACCCCTGCAGCTTCTGGAAGCAGTGGTAGCGTCTGCACAGCCCCGCAGGGAGATGCTGTGGTTCTTATCTGTACTGAGGACTTCTTTAACCTCTCTGTCCCTTTGGGGCACCCCCTGATGTCTTCCTTGTTTGTACAGACATCTCTATGAGGTTGGGACCTTTGCTGACGGCAAGTCATCGGCCGGCCACTGTTTAGCTCAGCACATAACCAGTGGAAGTCAGACAGTCCCCTAAAGGATGCCACCAACCACTTTATGCGCAGCTTTGGCATCAAACGAATAGTGTTGCCCGATGGGCGAGATCAGTGGTTTGGTTGCAGCAAGGAGACACTAAAATGCTTTGGTACGGTAAGGGATGACACACCTGAATACATGTATTTGGAGCATTGGACTCCACCATGTTGCTTACAGGCCCTCAGAAAGACCACAAAATATGTT
Organism: Botia kubotai; assembly: GCA_036877585.1. Taxonomy (NCBI): domain Eukaryota; kingdom Metazoa; phylum Chordata; class Actinopteri; order Cypriniformes; family Botiidae; genus Botia; species Botia kubotai. The sequence continues at coordinate 21,725 of JAZGTI010002683.1, read as the reverse complement.
ATTAACATCCTGGAGAGCACTGGCGTGCGCTACTGGCTGGAAGGGGGTTCTTTGCTTGGATCTGCCCAAGCAAACACCAAGACATTATCCCCTGGGACTATGACATAGATCTGGGCATCTACTTGGGGGACATTCCAAATTGTGACTACCTGAAAAATCTGGACTCAGGATCACTCGTGGATGCCAATGGCTACGTTTGGGAGCGAGCAGTAGAGGGCGACTTCTACCGCGTACAGTACAGTGAAGCTAACCATCTGCATGTGGACTTGTGGCCCTTTTACCCTCAGAATGGAGTCATGACCAGGGACACCTGGACTGAACACAAACAGGACATTGAGTTCCCTGAGCATTTCCTGCAACCTTTGGTGCCAATGCAGTTCGCAGGCATCACTGCTTACGGTCCCAACAATCACCGTGCCTTCTAGGAACTTGGAAGTTTGGGGAAGGGGTTATTGAGAACCCTCAGTATCCCAACCCTGTCAAGAAAAAGCTGGACAGGAGCCGCACAGCAGGATTGTAGCTGGCTGTAACTACAAGTGCATAACGCCACTGCTAGACTAAATGTCTGAGGCTATGTCGGAACATTTTGTTGAATGTTAGTATTTGAGTATGTTAGTATTTGCAGTTTTATTTATTGTGTGTTTGTGTGTGTATGTGTTAGGTGGGAAGTCGTGGCTAAATGTATGTAAAAACGTTAATCAGTGAAGTCAGGTGTTTGCAAAGTTTGCAAGTCTGCAATATTTAACACTGCAGTATGCCACAATGATGTGTGATATTTTGCATAAATACATGTTAGGTGAATTCAAGTGTATTGGGCCTTTTTTGACATAAACCTTAATATTAAAAAAGTGGCCCAATTTATTTTAGCTCACAGAATGTTCATGTTTACAGTATATATTGTTTTAAAGCAAGTAATTATAAAGCATTTGCCTCATTAATTTAATCATTACATCACTTTTAAATGTCTGAAATGCTTCCATATGGACATCTGTGGCTGCACTGTAGACAAGTCTGTTCACAGGACAAGTTACAGATTCATGCTTGGCTCTGTGACTCATTTATTAAGCAACTTTCCAATAAAATAATCCAATAAAACATAAACTTGAAAAGACTCCACTGCTTTTCGAGATCCCTGGAGTAATAGTTAATATACCAATGTGAGCATTGTTGTGTATAGGATTTGGTGTCTTTTGTGTATTCTAATGTATTCTTTTGTATTTGTTTTTGTCTGGCTATGTAAAGTTTATGTATAAGTTTAGTATGTGTATGTAAACGTTTGTGTCAATGATCCAATAAAAGGTTTATTTTTTGGTACCAAGTGTTTCTTAATTGTTGTGTTTATATATAATATAGTCCATTAGGTATGTAAATACAGAATCTCCAGTCATATATTGGTCATGAAATATTTCAGAAATAACAAACCAGCAAGGTGAAATATTTTTTGTACCATTTGATGTCATGTCAGTGTAACTCAAGTGAGTTATACTGTAAATAAACGACCACACAGCACTGCTGAGTTGTATGTGTGCTGTTTAATTTAGGAGGAAACTTTGGATAGATAAACGATCTAAAATATTTAGTGTGAAACCTAATCTTAATCACAAGATGGCGCAGTAAGCCTGTTGAGGGGTTAGACATGCGCTGACCTTCAAGAATGCGGCTTTCTGCCATGCAGTTTAAAATGAGCACAAACCGTCAAAAATTAACGCTTATTAATAAATACATTTTAACACACCATATGGGTAGTCGACAACTGGACCAACTGCAAAGTAATTTAATACAAATCAACTGAATGAAAGTACATACCATAGAACAGTATTTTATTGATAAATTATCATTCTTAATCTGTTTTTTTTTTTTTTTAAAAAAACAGCAAAACAGCTTTAACAGAGTTTTCAAACTTGTACTTAACATTTTGGCTTAGGTCCCCAAGCCAAATTTATGTGTGCCTAAAAATTGCCTGCCTAACTTTGTAAGCCAATTTATTTGTGTAAACTTTGGAAAATAAAATTTTAAAATGGGCTCAGATGTTTTTTCAATTAATCATATTTAATCTCTTAAGAATGAGAACATGCCAAACATGGTTTATTCACAAAAGATTTTATTTTCCAGTCAGAGAAGAGTACATTTAATGAGTCTCTGAAAAGTTCTTTGGCTACATTGATGACATCACCAAGTGACCATGTAGGACACAATCAGCCTAAAACACACAGACACACATCACTAGGGGAGCTTCACAACGGTCATCTGGAATGAAAAGTCTTTACAGTATTTTACACACTGCTGGCCTGTTTTACCCATTTAGAAAACATGCATCTTAAGGAGTGATGACAATTACAAACAAAACAAATCCTGTCATACATCTTGAGCAGTCATAGCATGGACTGTTGATGAGTGCAGTTTACAAGCACCAAACCATATATAAAAGTCAGGACTGAAAAAAGAAATAAAGACATTTCAGCTTTGCTTTATTTAGACTACTCGCTGATCAACTGACAATCTGTTAGTAACTTTAAATGTTTTCTCCTCATCATGTTTAAATGTGTTCAAGCTGGCAAACATTTGGTCAACATAAAACTGAAACATTGACAAACTTATTCAGAGTAAGTAATCCGGGTCAAACTTTGAGTACAGTTAAACCGTCACTCAGTAAATGTTCACAGACATTTTCTACATGAATCCTCCTCATAAAATTATCTAGCTTCAGAAAACTCCAAATATATTTATGCTCTTTTTAAATTACATACATAGGAAAAAAAAACAAAAATCATCAGGTTATTCTTTCCTTGTGGTATTTTAAGATGTCAGGAGTATGTTTTCAAATACCAAAGAGAAAGCTTCAAACAAACAAAAATAAATGCAACCGTATTATTTTAACACATAAATCAATTCATTAAGACACAGTAAAAGAGGGAAACTTAAACTTATATAAATCAGTATCGCAGAACCAGTTAGTTCTAGTCTGCATTGTTTTTCCACCACATGACAAAGCTGTTCAGTCTTATTATAGGTTTATATACAACAGCTCTCCAGGATTTTTTTTCCAGCCTGCATTCAGGCACTAATCTATGGCTTTTCTCTTAAATTAATCATTTAGGCATCACTTACTTTTAATTTTTTAAACAGAATCTGTTTATACCTCTGGACAGCAGATCGTTAATATAACCTAGCCAAACAATGCAGTGTACTCGATTACCTTTCCACAAGCTTATCCAAACAGCCTTGAAACTTTGCACATGACCCAAATATTATTTTGCTTGCTTTACACATTTGACCTTTGAGTGCAACTTAACCTGAGAGAGGTTAACATAAAACCTACTGCTATCTGCATACAGAGAAAGACACGGGAGGTGCTAAGCAATCACAGGTCAGCCCATAACGCTCCTCTCACAGTTAAGGTCAAAGTTCAGATATCTTTGGGAACTTCTAACACAGCAAATCATTTAAAGGGAACCGTGGCTGCAACATCCAAAGAGTCTGAGGTTGTGTTTTAAAGGGAGTCAAACAAGGTATTTCAGAGCGGCCTAACGGAACATCATGCGTCACAGAAACTTGTCTGGTATGTTTAAGACAGTATGTTTATGTCTGGTATGTTTATGACAGTAAAGGAGTTATAGACACTTCTTTGGGTGTTTTAGCTTATAAATATGAGGGCTTTTAAATAAAAAGGGGACCAGACTGTGCTTTCTGTAGGCGCACAGATTTTTTTAGCAGTAAAACAAAAAAAAAGTATTTAAAAGAGTGACAGTACAAAATAAATGACACTTTTCAGACTATCCCACTAGCATCTAATAAATAATTGTTCAAGCATTTTTCCAAGATCCTCTATCTAAATGTCTGCACATTTGTTTCAACAGACTCCTTTTAATCTGGGCATAGAGGGTCAAACGAATGTTGTTTTAGTTTTGTCTTAATCTAGTCCTGCATTTCTCCCAAGACCTTTTGTGCAGTTGGAGGGATTGATTCTGCGGGGGGTCGAGCAGGTAGGAAAAGTTTACGTTTAAATACTGTTCAAATCTACATGACAGACTCCTTTTCACAGGGCCGCGGTCCAGCAGCTTGTTTTGATTCAGTGTTTCCTTTTTTCCCAATGAGCGGAGATTTTTCTAGCTTTGATGTGGTGTCCTCCACTTGCACATTTTTAAGGTCCGCTCCCTCGGTTTTACTGCCTGTGCGATCCACGAAGTACTGCAGGAGACCTGCTCCGTATGCATCTCCTTCAACATTGATGACGGTGCATGTGCGGTCACTACATGATGATTAAAAAACAGCAGAAAAGAGAAAAAAATGATCTTTGTTGTTTCATTTCTTAGAATTCAATCAGAAAGAATATACTTTACTTAAAGACAATGACGATTATTCAGGACCAATCAGAATCCCTTGCACTCCAATACAATATTGACAAGACAATATTCCATAATTATTAAGCACATTTACCACCAAATGTGACCTGGACACAATTTCACGAGATTAACCCACTTTCTTTTGTTTCTTACCCTCCACTAACCAACTAACTCTCTTTTTTTCAACAATCCATTAAACATTTGTTATCTTTGGCCCATCCAAACCAGTTACTTACACAAGCCAGTCTACAGCCAGGATGAGGGACAGATCGTTGGTGGGGAGTCCAACCGCCTCCAAAATGATGGCCAACGTCAGCACTCCTCCAGCAGGGATCCCAGCAGCTCCCACACTGGATGCTGTTGCTGTCACTCTGGAATAGAGAAAGAACAAATTCAGCCCACCCTCAGTTCCTTCCGACCAATCACAGAAGCGGAAAGAAGGAGGTGGTTGGCGGTCAGCCAATAAACTTACAGGATGGTGATGACCTGGACGAAGTTCAGGGGGATTCCATTAAGCTGAGCAATGAAGACGGCAGCGACGCACTGGAAGCAGGCAGCTCCGTCCATGTTAACAGTGGCTCCGATGGGCAGGATGAAACGGCTGATGTGTTTGGACACGCCATTGTTCTCCTCCACACACTTCATCATCAAGGGCAGTGTGGCAGAGCTAATCAGAAAGGCTTACAATTAAATTCTGCCTAATTATCCAGTCAGCTTGTTTCTGTTAGGTCTTGACATCCAATATAAGCCAATCAAAATTGAAAACAGTAAAAACATGTACGAATAAAGATGCCAAATCCACCAAGAAAGTGTGTCTAAAATGTTTTGTCTATAGTACCCCTTCACCCAACTAAATATTGGTTTTAAATCAACGATAATATGAAATATCACAACTGAAGAATTTTTTAAAATGTTAATGTAAAAAATCCTAACTCATTACCTAGATGAAGTTCCAAAGGCAGTTGCCAGAGCTGTGACCAAGCCCAGCAGGAATCTGTAAGGGTTCTTCCGTGTGATCACGAAATAAATCAGAGGAAGAATCAGGAACCCGTGGATGGCGTGGCCGATTACGCAGCAGGCAATGTACTTTCCTAGACTGGCAAACAACAACCCAACATCCTCCATTTCCACAATCTTTCCTGCAACCAGGAACATGATACCTAATGGTGCATACCTTCAGGAGAAAGTAAGTAATAAGAGCTTGTGAGACAGTGTTCACAATAAGCATTGGTAAACACAGAACAATAAGTTATTACTTTTCCTTACCACATGATCCAGGAGACCAACACCATGGTGGCCTCGTTGAAAGAGTTGAAGAACTTAATGAGGATCTCTCCTTCCTCTCCAAGTTTCCGCAAGGCCACTCCAAACACCATGGCAAACACAATAAGTCCCAGAATGTTCATCCCATCCACATCTGTGCCAACTGGAACCTACAAAGACAATTGACTAAACCATGTCTATTCTCAGAATAAGAACTTTCAAGAATCTACTAAGATAAATTCAAGCACATTCTAAAGTACTATGTAATCTGGAATTTGGTACCTTTTCCAGATAGAAGTTTGTTAAGCTGGTGTCGTTCTTCACAAACTTGTAGCCTGTGGCATACTGTAATGAAGAAGAATTTTTTGAGTTAATAATAATCAGTGTAATAATCACACTTTTACTTAACCATGTCTGCTTCAGTTAAATGTTGAGTCTAAGACTCAAAGCTTTGAAAATCTCAAACAAAACATACCGACTGAAAAGCAGCTGCTACCAGGTTAGATGGGAAAATGTTTCTGCAAAAAACAGACAAGAAGGGCTTTATTGCATGTGTTACTCTCTTTAAATGACACTGAGCTATTAGTTTAGGGCCCAAAACTATGAAATAGTCCCAACACACAATCACTAAAAGACATTAAAGTTATTGCTCTACACAGTTATTGCTCTATGCTTCTGTTCTGTTTGCTAACAGCCTGTGAATCAGTCCATATCTGCCCACTTTGCCATTATCTGCATTGGCTGATAAAAATGTCCACTTGACTAATAAACTGAAACAGTATTTTCCCCCATGTGTCTGTTGCAAAAATCTTTGTCGATAAATATTTTTTTGTTCTGAATATTGCATATAAACAACAAATTAATAATAAAAAAAAAGGGAAAAGGCCTTTGATGTAAACAAATTTGCGATATATATATTAGTTAACTATACTAAATTTAATATCAATAATTTTAAACAAATCTTAACATGAAGTCATTATGTCTAAAAATCTCAGGAATCTTATAGATTCTACAGGATGTTATAGATTCTGTCCACTGGCAATAAAAATCCCAACAGTCTCAACCAGCCAATCCCTGAGCAGCCTGGCCTCACGAGGTGCCTTTTGAAAATAAAATAATGAATTTTGTCTAAATATGTTTCTTCACTAATCCAAATTCCAGTCACCTCTCTACCATCTCCTAGCTCTGCAACCACATTCCCTCAAAAGGACAGAAAGTAGATGGGCACTAGGATCTGCCTGGTAAGGGAGATAAATGAAAAGCACAGATTTTTATTCCTAAATATATGAGCATCCCTGACCTTAATATCCTCTGAACAAAACAGAGGAAGTCTACAATCTAATCCTGATATGAGTTACCTTACAATGTTATGACCTTTACCCAAGTTGTACAGCAAACTGTTGAGTTACATTTCCCAAAAATGTACTACCACTATTAACCAATCAAATTTTGAGTAGGAATTTGTTGCCCACAGGGGCTTTTCCAATAAAATGTGGAGGTGAAATTTATCTCCTCAAAGCAAAGCTGACTGTTAGCTCAAGCTCATAATGCCAAAGCAAGATAAGAAAACCGGGGAACATCTCAGAATTGCTCTGTTCAGATCTCTGTTTACAATGTGCAGTCTTCCAGCAGCTCATTGCCGAGCACCTGTGTGGATTGCCAGAAGGCATGAGTGTCCAACCCCAATTTTCCTTCGTTTGAACATTTAAAGAATTAGCACCAAAGCTGCACCCAAGAACATTTCAAGACACTTTAAAAACACCAACACACACTGTAAGAGTGGCTGGGCAGTATGCTTCACGACTCTCAAACTTTTTTATCATACAGAGTGACGCCAGAAAAACCTGTTTATGACACTGAAACATTTGGTTACAGAGACATAGTATGTTCTCACAGGTTTGGAAGCCACTGCCTTGAAGTGTAGGCTGGCTGGGCCAGGTCCAGAAGTTCCTGTTTACAAACATCATGAAAGAACAAACTGGCTGACGTTTTAATGACCTGTGACTCAGTACATTCCATGTGTGCTTATGAGGCGTGATGGATGTTCCTGTTTCCATAGAGTGCCATTAACAGTTAAACACGTCAAACCAGGACAAAACCAGGACATGTAATACATATTTACACACAATACGTGGCACTCCACACACAACCAATCAGTGCAAACTTAAACGTCTTATGTCCTCTGTTTGTTGGCATATAACTGTTACAAGTAGCTAAAAAGACTTTCTCCCATCTCAAAGAGTTTTAGCAAAGTTCCAATGCATTTAGAAATTATATTGCCAGAGTGCAGATGCTTTGTACTGTATGATAATATTGGTTACAGAAATAGTTTACCTAAGGGATTTAGGGATTTTCATCCAAGGAACACACAAGGAGTTGTTTATAGAAGAACATCCAAACTGCTCAATGTACAACTTTTTTCATAAGTAAATAAACCAATGCTGTCAAAGCAAGTTTTAGAAGACTTGATGTAGCACAAGACGCATATGGACTACATTTAATGGTTATATAGAAGTCAACAACATAAACGTTTTCAAAAGTTTTTGTATTCAACAGAAGAAAATTGTTCAGGTTTGAACACACTGTAAACTTAAAAATAAACTACAATTTTTGCTGTAATATGGAGAAATATGGCAGCTTATTGCACAAATATGTTATTGTTAGGGTCTCTCCATATCATAAAACCAGATAAGACATAGCAACAGCAGATAACGGGTTAAAACAGCCATAAACCTGTAGAGACATAAAGAAAAATCCAATTGTGGTCCAGAAAAACATCAGCAAACAACAAAACCTATATTTTACCATGTAAATATGCTACACAAGCCAGCATGTGCTATTTGTTTGCCCACTATTAAAACCACGTCCAACTGGGTGCCTGTTGGAGTATTAAATTAAGAAGGCATCACAGCAGCCCTTGTGTTTCTATGGCAGCATTCAGCCAAACGACCCCTTGAGTTCACCCATTAAAGGATGACAAAAGCCAAACAAGCTGCTAAATTAACCCCAGTTCTATTGTACAGGCCGCATGCATGACAGCATGAGTTTGCACATGCACACTGCCCTCATATGGCATCCACACGTCGCCCTATTGACAACGATACATATGTGTAAGTTTGTCTTTAAATGATAGGTGTGTGTTTAAAGGAAGCTACAAAAACACCCAAAGGGTTTTCAACACAGCTAAACGAAAAACATTTGTTTAATTGTGACGTACTTCTGTACTCTCGAGAACTGTTCTTTATGATACACCAAATTACAGTAACGAACATAGAAACTAAAATGCCAGTTACCAAAATAGGTGCAGCTCAAACTAAAATGAAAATGTATCCATCATTTACTCACTCTCATGTTATTCCAAACCTGTATAATTTTTTTATACATACTTTGCATTTTCTATACATTTACATTTGCATGCTGGCCTTATGTGAAGCAGTATTTAACATGTTTACAAACTGTCACATATATAGTTAGTTTTTCTGTTTTTATGGGTAACTGAGAACAGATTCCACATGGTGGAATATGAGTTTTTTATGAGACAAACCCCAAAACCCATCCCAAACTCAGCCAGCTTTGTTTCCTTGTAAACAAAAATGTACACGCTGTCTCCACTGTTATATAACAGGGCTCTTTAGGGGGCGTTATTTTTACTTGCTGGTTTATATTAACACCTGTCGGATATACCCCATTCATCACGCCTCAGACATTGCATTTATTGGGGCGCGTAACAGTTTTAATAGGTAAAGCCTGAAAACGCCACGCGAGACTCCTGCGTTGTGTTTCTTTTGGCAAGCCCCCGTCATATATGTGACCGGCTCTTAGCACATCGTCCAACCTTAATAATACCACACCAATAAAGCAGTATTTACTTTACCTAGATTGAACACCATACACCAGAAAGTGTCAAAAAAGCGCATCCATCACCCTGACTGCCCATCAGTTCCCCATCCTCCTCGGAGTGGATTTGCTGCGTCAACAACCCACGTCACCATTTCCCGCGCGTGTTTACACTATACCCGGTGTTCTGAAAACTTGGGGTGTGCTAGCCGAAAACAGTTAGTAAAAACGACACAAAACACCGAATGAACGTGCATTTATCAAAACAAAACTAGTGGTTCATTAAATACTTAATCATACATGACTCGTACATTAATACATTAAATACTTATCGTTTTTTGTCCCGGTTGTGCTGGCTTTCTGGATACACCCTGGAGACTATGACTTCGGTTTAGACACAAATGTAACTTTTGGGGTAGATAACATACACTTATTAAATACTGTTACGCGAACTGTAACGCACGTAACTACTCTTGGGCACTTTCTAGCAGATCTGGACTGGCAGAGATATATAGAAACTATGTTGACAATAACTGTAATTAGGTATTCATTTTAACTAAAGTTAATGTGGAAGTGTTGGAAACTGGATTAGAATAAGAAACAGTATTGTGTGTAACAGGTGTTCGTTGGCGTAACTCAACATTTTACAAACCTCTTTAGGACATCTATGGGGTCATATTCTTGCCTCACCTTATCAAGTCTAAAAACGAGTCGATCACTTCTTTGGGTTCAGGAACATTGCTGTCGTCCAGCTTGTTGAGTTGAGATAGGGTGTTCCCCTCACTGGATGTCCCGGGCTGAATAATGAAAGCCATAATAACGCCGATAGCAGAAGCGATCAGCGTGGTGACCAGAAAGAATAGCATAGCCCAGCCGCCTAACTTGCCCAAGGCTTTAGGGTCAATGCTGGCCGCCCCTGATACTAGACTGCAGACCACCAGGGGAATGATGATCATCTTGAGCAGACGGATCAGGAGCTCACCGGGGAATCCAAAGTAGATGATCTGCGTTCGGCTCAGCCCGGCGTTCCGCACTCCCAACCCGATGAACACGCCGATAATGACAGCTGCCACTGTCAGGATAACCAGCAAATTGGCCATGGCGATGCGTTTTAACCTCTGCCCGAGGGTCTCTGGTTCTTTTTTCTTGGGATCGCTCAGGCCATTGGAGAGGGCTAAGTCGTCCAGGTGCGCTTCACCATTGGAAGCCTTTCCATCTTCCATGGAGATCCTTTCTTCTGCCATTGCGCGATCAGGTGAAGATAGTGTATTGTCCAAAAGAGGACTCCTGCTATTGTTGGAGTGAGTGTAATAGTTTTAGTCTTTGGTTTGTGTTTTAGTCGCTGAGTCTTTGGTTTGTGCTGTGTTTCTCACGACTCTTCTAACGTGCTGGCGGCGTGGAAATGACTGTCTGCGAAGTATGCTGGAGGAGTTTCTAAAGCCAACGTAACTGTGTGGGCGGGGCGTGTGCAAATAAGATTGACTCGCACTTAAGGGAACATTGTGTGGGATTGATACTGCTCTAATATCCTCTCTAATATTATTCTCTAATATGCTATACAGAATATATAGTATATATCAGATAAAGGATATACTTTAAATTGTTTTAAATGAATACTTAACAAAATATCAAACCAAATGTAATTTGTTTTAAAGAAACATGACAAACACAGATCAAGTTGTTGGCAACAAGACCAACATGGATAGCTTTAAATTATAGTTGTTGATAGACAGAAACAAGATCTTTGGAGAAAAAAAACTGTGAACTGGAATGCTGAATTACTTCTGTATTCTAGGTAACTAGAATGACAACAGAATGATGTGGTTCAGGTGTTTTACCTTCTGTCACCCTTCAGTTATGCATCATGTTTCCTCATTTTACAAAACGGGTCTTTTGAGAATTCCTAAGACATCTTGCTTGTACTTAGGTTCACTCATAATAACAGTGTCTTTTGTATATTCAGTATATTCAGGAGTGACTTTGCTTCAGAGGTTTCAAGGCAAATGAAGGAGTGTAACATAAACACATCCACTTGTCATTGTGTTTAGTTGGGGTTTACATTATATTTCTGCTGGTAAAATGCCATAAAGCAAAGATGTAATAGGAAACGTTTTGGTAACTAACTTTAATACAGTCACAAAAGACCATAAGAATTCCAACATTATTGCAACCCTGATATCAATATAATATCTCCAAGTACTGGCTGCTTCCCCCCCATCTTGTAGCACTTTGCATTATGCACAGAAATATAGAGATAATTAGAAATGATACCTTACCCGACCCCTACACAACTCACAGCTCTGCTGAGAAGAATGTTTACAGAGCAAAAAAATAGCAATATCTTATTGTTAACAGAAATATAGTCTTTGTTTTTCCTCACACTGTGAGTAATCAAATATTCTGAAGACTCAGGGCTCTGCATGGATCCACAGTGATTTCAGTCAGCTTATCCTTAATAAACAAACCCCCTAATTTTCTTCAAACATGTTTTCTGGTGCAGTGCATCATGGGAAATGCTTGTATGTTAATAAGAGCAGTCCACACTCTATAAACAGTGCTAGTATCTTATCAGGGGTCCCCTTTTGAAACCCAAAGGTCTGCTTTCATATGGTTAGTCTTTTCTGTACTGAACCATGTGAGCTATACTTCACAGAAGCATGACATTCCAGAGATATTGTGTCCCAGTCTGAGAGAGATTTGAGTGCCAGAAATCCATACGGCAAGAGAGCATGATGTGAGAATCTTTCGAAGCAGGAGGCCTCTGCTCTCAAAACAAAACACACAGACTTTCTCCCCCTGTAAGTCACAGATGGCACCACCTTGATGCCCTTAGAAAAACGCTGCTGTCCTGCCTGGCTCCATATCGTGACCTCCTAGAGAAAATCTACTCTGTATGGGGCTTATTAAATTCAGACATTGGGGATTGTACAGTGGATCTGAATAAAACTCTCAGGTGTTTAACTGAATATAGCATTCATGAAGCATGCTGAAGGGTTTTCTATGTCACTTATATTTACAATGTTAAATTCTGACCCATCCTACAATTGACCTTTACCACCAAAATTAAACTAATCAAGTATAAAACCTACTGTACTATATTCAGACAGCTTCAGCCAACGGGGACGAAAACACTATTTCTTTAAGAGCAACTAGTAAGATTAGTAAAACTGAAGTAAAGCTACTTCAGTTTGCGTCAAAAATGCTTCACAACTTTTTTACCTGGAAAATGTCTTTGTGAAACCACATGCATATGAGAAGTGAAATGCATGTATTTATGTTCTTAATGTTTCTATAATATTTGTAAACTTTTAACAATTATGCATACATTTACATTGATTCATTTGGCAGATGCTTTTATCCAAAGCCACAGTGCATTTAAGGTATGCATTTTAACAGCATGTGTTTCCTGTGAATCGAACTCACAACTGTTGCACTGCTAATGCAGTGCTCTACCAGTTAAACTACAGGAACACTACAGTTATTACAACTATTCCAAGAGAGTGTTAGACAGTATTAGATAAAAGACAAATATAATTTAATTTATGAATTTAGTACATTGCATTTGGACCTTTAGCCCTCTAAAATGAGTGATAAAATATATGCCAGCACATTTATAAAATGCTGTTTAATAATTATTATTATATTACACTTTCTGTTAAAATGTGCCCAGTGAAAACACAAGGAATGTGGGGCACGAATCAGTTCTCTTCCTACCCACAGTTCTGTTAGGGTGCAGCACTGGCAAAACAAAGTAAACAGGGTAAAATGACCTCTCTGTCACATGACCTCTTACAACAGGGGAAGAATAAAGCACCACACAATGCAGCAGCTTTTCATGTCATGGGAAAGCAAGTCCAGCCACAGAGTTTGTGAATTAAAGCACCAGAGTGGCTAGTAACCAGATACTGTATGTTTATCTGTAAAACCTGGCACCCTTCTATTGGAGCCTGTATAAAGTTAACATAGAGACTGTATTGTTAGAAGAGGTACAAGATAGAAACTAAGAAAACTGTTGTACAGATGTAAGCCAAAGGGAAGAGGATTTAAAGACATAGCAGGTTATATGTAGATATATAGTAACATGTTTCTTAGGCAGTATGAGGTGTTTTGAGATGTGTTTAAGAATGTTGTACTGTTGTACTGAGTCATGTTATCTTAGTTCTCAAGTTAGTTGTTAGTTTCCAAATCTAATTGGATTAAAGGTGTGCCAATAGTGTTGATATGGGACCAGAACAGCACAGAGATGCTGTATAATTTTGTATCACTCCGTTATAGTAACCTTTCAAATGATACACATGCTCAATTGCTTTCTCTGTCTGTTACACTCAGACACACTCTCTGTCACTCTCTCTCCCTCTCAATAACAGACAAAGCTATCATTTGTGACGTTTTTAAATGAGTGACGGAGGCTTGGATGCATCTTTTGAACTAGCCATGGTGTAAGAAAGTAGTTCCAAATGTAGAACGTTTTTATTACCAAATTTCATTCAATTACATACTTTTCTGTGCAAGTCACTCTGAGTAAAAGCATCTGTTAAATAAATAAATGTAAATATACATCCATCGTTTTGAGGTTGAGCTTCTAACAGTAAGACAGACAATGTAAAATCCTGAATCAGTTGATATCTGGTTCATTTCTTTCAAACTTTGGCATCAAAACAATAATAAATGCAGCTTATTACGATATTACAGAATGAATTTCAATGTAACATTCAGATTTAATGCCTTTTATTGCAGTTCTTTTGCTTGTCTGGTCATGCTACAGAATCTAGCCAGCCATGCCAGAAAACAGCAGTCTTGCAGTCTTACACAGAGACAGCCAACACTGCAAAACCACATTGCAAAACCACTGTATTCTACAGGACGACAACAGGCTGAATTTAATAGTACCTATATGCGTAAAACTGCTGAATCATGGCATATAAGAAAGACATATTTGCAGCGATGACATGATTATTGGGGTGAACTGTTTCTTTAAATGTGATTTTCATTATAAAAACTCATCTTAAAATCCATTTAGACACATCTACCACTGTTTAACCACTGGTATATGCCTGAAGGCCTTTGCAGCTTAATTTGGAATATTACCCACATGAGTAGAGTTGGAGTCCCCTAAATCCAGTTTAATCTCGCTTGAGCTAGGCTTGAACAGCATGTCTACTTAACGACCAACAAATTTACACGCTGTAACCTGAATCCCTCCCTCTCCAGTATGGGTGAGTATGCCATACTTCTGTATAACGCCAACTGAATGTGTGTCTAAAATTAAAATCATATGTGGGATGTGGTGATATTATTTCATAATGCTATTTTCATAATGCTATTTTATCTTCATAATGCAGGAAGGGCAGAGTTAATTACGAGACCTCTGACTTGGCCAAGCACGTGAGTCTCAGCAACCTGATACTACCACAGAAATATCAAAACAGCCTGTGTGTATTAACAGAGGGAAACTTCCAACAGAGGCAACATCCTTATAGTCTACACTGTAATAAATAACTATAATCACTACAGCAAGACAGCAAAAGCAAAACCATATATAAGGCCCTGTTGTTTTGTTGGGCTGATTTTGTTTTCTCTCCTGTAGTGGTTTAATGTCGCACACGTTACTGGATCATTATAGACCGTCTGCCAAACTCATTGGTTCTGTGGCATGTTTTTGCTAAAGCTTATGGCAGACATGTTCATGTGTATGTGTGTGTTTTCCTGTTTTGGCCTGGTTTATGCTTCTTAAGCGTGAATGATGACATGCACAACGTAACTGTGATGGCTATTTATTAATAAGAATACATAGTTAATCAGTAAATGTTGTCATTTATCTACTAGTTTTCTATCCTATGATAGAAAACTATCATATTCTATGACAAAAAATAAGAGCCCTTATACAGTTATATCTGTGATATATATCACTATATATTCACTACCAAATTCAAGCCCTTTGTCATTAGCAAAATACTGTAAGTCAGTGGATTTTAACAGGTCATTTAATCTTCTGATTGAACAAAAATTTAAATAAACAAAATCAAAACTTTAACGAGATAGAAAATGCTTTTATAATATGGTAATTTGGCTTATAACATTATAACATCAGATTGTTTTTATGTCATAATAATATAATGATTATAATTACAGTTTGCAATAGTTACAATTTTGATACCCGGTTTGCTTGCTTAAAGAATAAGCATTTGAGATTTTCAGATTTGCGTTTTTATCCTGTATCATTTTCTATATAGGCAGCAAGAAAACAAACTGTAACAAGACTTAGATAATATATCTCAGAATATTTAGGAACATTTTTAGCCATCATTAGAGGTTATACAGGTCATGTGGTGTAGTCTGAAACTCTCTGCATGCAGACTCAACATGCATGAAAGAATGTCATTGATCTCCCCTCCTACATCTAAAGCAGAGCCATGAAAGCCCACCCTCTGTGTGACATCCTCAGCATGTCTATAAATCAAGCCTCCCATCACAGGTGCATCTATATTCAATGTATTTGGACACTGAAAATGTATTAATATTTTTGGCATCACATAGAATTGCATAATTAAACAAAGTGGCATCTTGAAACAAATGACGCTAGATTTTTTAGCTTTATCTTTTAACAAATCTGTCCCATGGTCATTTTCCCTCCAGTAACTACAGATAGTTCATCACATTAACTAGTGTTTCAAGTGTTTTTGAGGCCGCTGTATATTTAACAAACACAAATAAATGCCACACACAAAACACACACTGTGTTTGTTCCTGTAAAAGTGCTCAAATTTTCTTTGAACTGATGGGCCTTCTCTATTTCTCTCACAATCTCTGCCCTTCTGTCTTTCACACGCACACACACACACACACTTGTTTTTATGCCTTTTGGGGACTTTCCACAGACATGATGACTTTTATACTGTACAAACTGTATATTCTATACCCTTACCCTACCCCTAAACCTAACCCTTACAGAAACCTTTTATACATTTATCATGTAACAACATATAACATTTTAGTCATAACATCAGTTTCCCTCGTGGGGACCGCTGGCTTATCCCCACAATGGTAGAAAACCACGTACACACACACACACACAGATATCCTGGTTCCAAGTGTGTCTCTCATCACACCAGCACACAGCCTAGAGTGTATGCCAAACCAGTGTAGAGAGAGTGTTCGCAAGAAATTCCAGAACATTTCTTTGCACGGCATGTCATTTTGTGGTGAAGGGGAACTGGTAAGATGCATGCTTCTTGAGAACACAATCTTTCAAGAGGAAGTCATGGAGTAACACAGTTGTTGCTCTGTTAAAGGGTGGCAAAAGAAGGCCTGTGATTGGCTGAGAAAAATACACCCACCCTTTCAGCTGCAATCCTTGAGTCATACGATACCAAAATGTTTTACCAGACTTCAAAAGACTGCAGTTTTAGGGTCACTCCACTCATGAAAATCTGATTAAAACCACAAGTGAATGAGAAGCATCCAAAGCGAGTATAAGATGACTTGGAGAAACATATTGCAATACTTTCCCTAAATTACAATGATGCTTTTTTTTAGTAGACAGAGACAGATAGAGACAATAATAAGGCAAGAAATGGCTTCTCTCTCACTTGTTAATATAGGAACCCATAATATTTATGGTTTATTATTTGTACTGAATGCTTCTTTTGTGAACCTCAATTGTAAGTCGCTTTGGATAAAAGCGTCAGCTAAATGACTAAATGTAAATGTAAATGTTATTATCATCATTTATTCACCCTCTTGTTGTTTCAAACCCAAATGCCTTTTATCTGTCGAACAAACAAAAGATGTTTGGTACAAAGTGAGGGTTGCATTTTTGCATACAATTACAAAATTTATGGGGACCAGAGACAAGTTTTGAAAGGACATAACAACTTATTCTATTCTTCTGAAATCATACAGGCAGAAATGTTATTTGTTTTTAGTTTATAATATTGGCATCATATTGTATCTCATTTTTGACTATTACATATAACAGTAATCAAATACAGTTTTAATGTTCTCATTTCAATGTGCTCATTCTATGATGATAAAATATTGCTGTGTTTATTTTTAGTGTTTGTGATAACAAACACTTTAACGTTTTATTACAAAGTAACTGCTTTATCGCATTACAAAACATACAAGCTGAGATATTACAGGCTCAAACATCATGTTCTAAACGTACAGTATTGATGTCTTCAGCTGACTGCAGACCAGCTATGTGACAACAGCTCTGCAGAATAGAAAACATATCTATGTCAATAACTGTAATCACATACGCATATCAACACCCACAAACGAAACACCCATTGCTGTTGTCATTCAGTCATTCAGCCAATCAAACTTTCCCTCCACCCCCCATCCACCTCTCATGTTCTTCTCAAAACCTGCCCAACATCACCCAACTTTTTAGTCACCTTACGTAAGTTTGTGTAACCTATTATCAGGAGACTGAACCAAAATAGCGTGTCATCTGTAAGGTGACATTCACAAGCCAATGTGTAATATATTGCTTCTGTTTGACTTTGTTATGTGTTTTGTCACAATGGAAAGTCTAATTTTAACACAGTCTTTGAATAAGAACAAGTAGTACTGAGGCTGAGTGTTTTGAAATGCAAGCAATAAATTTTCCATGTTTGGGAGGGTAGAAAGTTCCTGACAAATGAACAATGGAAAATAAAATTTTACAATGTATTTTTCATTAGATGACTTTTTCTCATGTTGTTCTCTTTGAGCTTATGAACAGATTATGGTGAAATTGTCTCACTTTTTCCAAGGCTTAACATCCATATACACACACAAACAGAGAGAGAGATATAGAGAGATTTGTTTAACTATATTACTTAATACTTAAGAAAGTAATTGAAGTAATTAAATATTACTTACAAATTGCATGATTTTGATGATATGATCCCCAAAGATAAAACTATATCTAAACTGTTCTTAACATTTCTGACATTTCACCATATTAAGAACATTTTCAGAAATTTGGTCCTTAGAAGACACACACACCAAAACATAGACATCTGTTGACATACAACTAACTGCTTTTAATAACATTAATCATAAAACTTTAAATAAGTAAATGATTGAAATGATTTCCAAAGCCATCTTCATAGTAAAGATTCCACCAGCCCTAATATTACATTTCGTTCTACAAACATTAATCCTCAACATTAATCCTTGCTTTCCTGTAGCTCAGTGGTTAGAGCATGGCGTTAACAACGCCGAGGTCATGGGTTTGATCCCAGGGATTGCAATGTAAAGATCAGAACAATGTATCGTATAATGCAATGTTAGTCGCTTTGGATAAAAGCGTCTGCCAAATGTAAATGTAATGTAATGTAACATCCATCCTCATCTGCTTTTCCCCTCCCATTTTCTTCTTGGGTCAAGAGATCAATAAAGTGATACTAGATAACCTTTGACATAGATACGACTGCTGCATTTTTGGCATTAGCAAACACATACCTTTATAAATGATAATACCTCAAACCTTGCTGTAATTTAATTATTATTAATAAGTTTCTTGATTGGGGCAGATTTTTGAGCAAAAATAATTAGTCTTAAGGTTTGAATTATCAAATGAACTGAATGAATAGGGTGTTGAAGTTTATATATCATAAAACTTTTTTATATTTCAAAAACCAATCAAGGCATAACAATATCTTATTTCTTTGATTGCATTAAGTTACAATGGTGACTGTGTTGCCATGGTTATAATGCATCCCCCTTGCAGGGATTTATGCATCAATTTACCTTGTTTATTTGAAGACATAAATCTGTGATTATGTTTGTGAGAGCATGATATTATACTCTTTTATTATACCCTTTTGTAATCTAAACTGCATCCTGGTTTGTGTGTTTTGCATAGGCAAACACCACTTACATTTTCTTTAGAAAAGATAAAAATCTTTTCAAAAAAAGATATAAAGTTTTTGTTCCTAACTACATACATTGTCTGCCATGTGCAAAGTGACCTACAGTTATCCCAAACATTTCTCTGTCTGGTGGCATGTATAAGGTCTGATTCGTGACTACACTAAACCTGGGTTTTAGAGTCATGGGAAACTTATGAAATATTATTTGCTTTGAAGTGCAGTCATGTTTATAATACAGCAACTAAAACATAATGCTACAGCTAATAAAGTCAAAAGCTAATGAAAACATCAACTTAGAGAGATGATTCAATTTCCTTTGTTTGTATTTTTTCTGTGGCCCTGGAGATATGTAGTAAAATGAAGACCAAGGCTGTCTTCGCTCCCAAGAAATTCACTCACTAGACTGCGGAGACAGTCTTGGCAAGTCGTTGTTAAAAAATAGCTATGGGACAACTCTCAGTATATTAATGGTTCAAATTAGTTGTAGAACAAATCTCCTACTGCTTCTACTCCTACTGATTAAACTCCCAAAGAGCAATTGTAAATGATTCGGCACAGTTTAATGTTTCCATGGACCACAGGCTTAGCAAACATAGCCAGTTTTCTTTTCACTAATGACCAGTGGCGTAGGTTTCATTTATATGTCGAGGAAATATATATACTTCCTCCAACTTCCAGGAACACTAACAATGGATTGCTACCCCTCATTTAAATCCACCGTAGGAGGTTACAAACATCAAGAATATAAAATGGCAACCTTAAACACCATGTTTCTCTATGACTAGAGGGTTTCACAATATGCATTGCTTCGTAAGTTGACTAGTTTAACAGAAAAAGCATTATTATCATATTAAGAAGAGATATTAACAAGAAAGAAAGCTTTGTTTTACATTACATTGTTGCTAGTTGTTTTTATTATTTATTAATGAAATGTTGGTTTTTGCTTGTAATTATTTTAATTTAGTTAACTAAGTCTATATGAAAATATTCAATCTGATGTTTTCTGTTTGTTATTATTTACACTGTTAACACTGATGAGCAATCAATAAACGTTCAACATCTGCATTCAACCCTGTTGCACTTAATGCTTCATTTACCATCATCACATAAGTAATAGTTTTTACCGGTAATAATAAGGACATATGGGGGTGGAGGGGCAATTCCCTCACTTCCAGACATTCATCAGATCCTTAACTGTTTGACTGTTTGTCATCCTTGACCTCGATCCTTGACCTTGACTGTTTGTCATTGTTGTTCTAACCTTACCATAGATCAAGTTCTCTTTGAGAACACAGCACTCAGGTTTGTTAGCATAACGATACAGGTGCGAGAAGCTAACTGCGTAATACCTGATAAGATTCTAATAGCTACCTTAAATGTCCCCTGGAAAATAATAACACAGATGTAATGTTGAAAAATGTTTTCTCCTGTTCTCTCTTACTCATAAAACCACAAGACACTTTAATCCCCTTATTGAAGTTGTCCACTGGCCCAGTTTCTAGTGCTAATCCTGGACTACTACTAGCACAGCTAATGTAAAAGGGTCTATAGACCTGATCAATGTAAACGCACCAGTGTAAACTGTGCAATCTGACTGCACTTTATTTATGTACTGAATAAGATCTTAGGTAAAGATGCAACTGACTGTGCAACATTTCTTACATTTTAACATATTATATTATCAGTTTGTGTGGTCACAGGGATTTAAAAATTCTGTACAACATGTAATTTCTGCAGAAATTTCTTTGTGTTTTACAGAATTATTCTTTTGCATTCCACAGAAAAAAATAATGGTTTGGTGTGACATGGCAGTAAGGAAATACACACTAAGTTATCTAATAATACGAAAGACTGATAGTGGCATGCACACAGTTTAGCAGTCGTTGTGGTGATATGCATTTATGCTTTTGTCAGACGCGCTCATCCAAAGCAACTAGTGCATTGTTTAGTGCAAGGTTTATCAGTGTGTGTTACCTAGGAATCAAACCCATGACCTTAACATTGTTGGCACAATGCTTTACCAGTGAAGCTACATTTTTTTCATCATAGTGTATAAGAATGACCTTCCACAAGTCCCAAGGACAAAATGGAGAAATGTTAACATGATCTAAACTAACTAAATCTAAACTAGACTTGATCTAAACTAGACATTTGTTGTCCAACAGTTTAGAAAGAAATAAAAGTCTTATGCATACAACAGACTGGAAAAAAGGTAATGACTGAAAAGTTTGATTTTATAAACGTGGGAAGAGAAAGAAATAGTGGAATGTTGGCATGTGGGAAGTGAAATAGTGAGAGGGTCACAGTGGGGGTCAGTCTGTCTAACATTTTACATTTAGTCATTTAGCTGACGCTTTTATCCAAAGCGACTTACAAATCAGGACAGGAAGCAACTTCGATTACAATAAGAGGCAACAGT